>CAKALG010015330.1:3493-16813 GCA_916700815.1 Helicolenus hilgendorfi | reverse complement strand
ACCGCCCTGCCAAGGCCCCGGCAATTAAGGCTGTGACCCGGAGTGTGGACCGAGCCCACCATGAATTCTGTCCCGTCAATTTGCAGTGATGTTTGGATCATTGCACACACCGCAGGTCACGTATCACAAGTTGGCAATTAAGGAGCGGAGAGAGAAAAAGCACTGCGAAAACATAACAGGCTTGGCAAGGGATTTTGTTTTTTTTTCATCCCGGCTTAATAAGCTCATTACAGTATATTTTTAACCAAATCATCCAACTGCTCTGGCAGATCATTTAGCTAACTTCAGTTTTTTACATGGTACTTTGATTATAGACATTTGGTTGGGGAAAAAAAATCCATCTATGATTTGAGCTTCACATTTGACTTATTTAAAAACATAATGTTGAATTAAACTGAATAAAGTATTCTATAAACACTATGTAATTATGTGCTTTACAGTATGTAATTAAAAGTAATGTTATATGTAAAATCAAATAATCAACTACAACAACAACAGGGGTGAATAAAAAGGATATCAACAAACAACATCATCGCTAAGACTACACAGGGACTAGGGGGAATAATAATACACAAGTAGACTATTGAGGGTAATTATGGGTAACTGTTAATAATATAGTGTACATGTAAGGTTATTACAGACCTTATGATCTTACAAAACCTCCAGAAACTACACGCCCAACACATAACAGCTAGGACGACATAACACAGTCGTCTACTCAGCCTGTGAAAATCTGTTTCCATCAACATACACAGATTGTTTTAGTCCTGGCAGCCGGAGAACGACTGAGGACAACACACTAGATTACTGCTCTGTACAATTACTTCATTGTTCACTCACTCACTATTCCCTGTGTAATAGACACTCAATAGTTCACCCACAGACTCAACATGGTTCAATACTGACAGGTGTAATGTCACGGCTGTAGTTCAGTCAGTTAATTTACCTGGAATAGATCGTTTGCATGCGTAGAATATGTACAGCGATGATTATGCAGTGTCGAGGCTCTGAGCTTGTCGAGAACAGCAAAGCAGGGTGTGGGAAGTGACAATGCTGTATGCTGACGGCAGCCTCATTTTTTCTATTTATCTATCAAATAGAGCTCGACAGTGAGGTTCCCGAGAATTTAATTATTAGCCACAATGCCGTAGCCATCCAAAGTAGACTTACCACAAGCTATGAGACTGTGAAACAATGTCATACGCTCCTGTAAAAGCCACAAGTCTGTATGACATCAACCTTGTTTTCACAAAAAAACACGTTTTATTTGCGATGTCATGGAAAGGTACTACACTTCCCACAATCCTAAAGTGTTACAGCGACATGTCTGATTGATACCATGGAAATGTTTACCACACCTGTCAACAGCTAGTGAGGGTATACGTGCTGGTATGAACCGCTCCATGATCTGCTCCCGGATTTCAAACCGGGCCAACAGGGCGACTGGTTTGGAAACTTACTCTTATAAATTATTACGAAAATACTTCACCGAAATATGTTTTCCGAAAACGCTTGAGGCGAGAAATGAGGCGAGCAGTAATTTGTCTTCATTTTAGATAGAAAACGGTTTGTTTAAAAGTTTTTCAGGAGATTCCATTCGAGTACTTCCTTCACTCGACTAACAGTGCTAACAGCGCTAATTGTGCTAACAGCGCTAATTGTGCTAACAGCGCTAATTGTGCGAACGACGTCAAAAGTGCTGACAGAAATAACAGTGTTATTAACGCTTCTCTCAACGACAAGTGGACTTGATTAGATTTTATAAGCCTAGTTGTTTAGGATTGAAATGATCGATTGCATTCAGACTGCAAACAAACCGCTCCAGAGTTCGAGTGTATAGGACCACCCTCTTGGCCATCTCGTCCCGCTCTGAGTGCGATTGCTGTGTTCACATTATGCCCAAACTATCCGAACCTGGGGGCTTCAGGTTTCAAAACAACAGGTGGTGAGTACACCAGGATCAGTCTTTAAAGGTGACACCAATGGATTGGATTTTGATGAAAATCAGGGGGAATGATGCTGTCGCATTGTCACATTTGATGTACCACACAGGAGCGTTATCGGTCAGAATGAGGTGACATATGTGACACCAATTGGTATGCTGCATGTTGAAATGTGTTGCGATGAGGGAAAAGAGGAATTGCTTTTTGCCTGTATCCGCAATCCCCTCCCTGCCTGTGTCTCTGCTCTGTCACTGACTGCTCTGCCCCTCGGGCTTCACAGTTTTCACTGCGTTTCTCTCTATCTCCCACATATTGTCTCTTTCCCTGACAAATCGAATACAACAGAGCCTCCCACAGCGATGGGACTTCAGTAATGACAGAAGTCTGATGGGAGCTGGGAGATCTTCTGTTCTCAGTATTGCTCAGCTTTTATTTATCATTATTGGTAACAGCGGGAGGCCGGTCCTCGCGGAGAACCATTAGCTTTACAGATAATATAAGAACCCCATCAATCTTATGATGAATTCCCACTGATACGGGTGCATATCTACTTACAAAAACAATGGTAAAAATGTATCAATAATCTCTCAAAAATACCACATTGAGACACCAAGACCTTGAGGAACACCACAGAAAAAGCAACTTTAGACACTGCATTTTTCTGCAATTGGATGGCGTGCACTTCTGTTCTGAAAATTGCTCAGAAACCCCCTTATCATAAATATACCGAGGAAGGCCATCCATCCTCTGAATGCCCTAGGTCTCTAGTTTGTGACTGTAAAGTTTTATGAGGCTGTGATTATCCTAGAGAATCACCACAGGTCATTTTATACAGTGTCGTTAAGTTTAAAAAAAATGATCTCACTGTATGAAATGGCTCCAATGGGGACTAACATCATCACACATGAATAGAGTTGGGCTCATTGGATCCACAAGAGTCTCATTTTTACAGTGATACTCAATCTATGCAATTCAAAGACTGTTTAGGGACCCCAGTATGCAGAAATATTCAAATACACCATTTTAAAATAACACATTTAAACTGAATGTTAATAACTGCATGTTTTTTTGCCCAAAACTGCATGGGATTGGTATAAAGTGGAGGTCTGCAAAGAGGGGTGTCTCTGAAACCATTTTCATTCATATTTGTTGAGGTCAGAGGTCAAGGGACCCCTGTGAAAATGTCCATGCCTTTGGAGCGTTGTTTAGCCTCCCAACAAGCCAGCATGACATGGTTGGTTGGTACCAAATGGATTCCTTAGGTTTTCTTGTTTCATATGATACCAGTATCTCTACTAAGCTCTAAAACTGAGCAACAGCCTCTGGAAGACAGTTAAGTTGGTCGGGATCACCCGATCAATATCCAATTCAGTAAGTGTGTTGGTTATGTTGTGTGTAGTTTTGCTGTTACGGCCTTAAGGCCAAGCCTGTACTTTTCGTATGTGTTTTTTTAATCCGTCATCTGATACAAATCATCACGTACAGAAACCTTGCAGAGAGTCTGATGCGTTTTGTTATTCTCTCCGTTGCGAAAATTTGCAAAACAAGACTGAACTGAATTAATTTTAATTCATTCATTAATTTTCTAATGAATGAATGACATTAGCAAGAAGCTATTGTTTAGCTATTGTTTACCACTGTCTAATCTTTCCTACACCCTTTGTTTTGCGATTATCCCCGATTCCAAGCTGTTCTGCAATCACCTGCCACAATCTACCTTTAAATTCAGCATCTCTGTATTCTTTTAATTCTTTATCGTAAAGAGCTTTGTGCTGGGAGACGTGATTCAGTTTATCAGATGTCATTTTGGATGATGATGTTTGCACAGGCGGTGGCTCCGAGTGGTCAAAGAACCCTCTTTTGGCTTTTGACAGATGCAAAAAAAACCCGCAAAAAATCAAGCTTTTCCGAAAACTTTAATGACGGACGAAAGTTTAGTTTACACAGACTTAGTGTGCGAAGGCCTTTTGTAGTTGTTGCCAATATATCGCTACATAATTTGTTTACTTCTTCTAAACATTGTGTCATTCGGTAAATGTAATAGTGCTTTTATTTTGAAGGCTCAGCTAAGTTAACTGAGAATCTCATATGGCTGAAGAGCAGCAGCATTGGCAAGCAGTAAGAATGGACAATTGTGCACCGGTTAAGAGTTAAGTGCTTGTCACAATGGACTTTAAGTGGACGTGAACCTCTGAAGATTTAAGATTATTCCCTTTTGTAGCCTGCAGCCAACGAGGTATTGTGTTTGGTTTGTCTGTATTTTGCTTTGTAAAATGTTATTTCACATGCTGTGCATGCTTTATTTATGTTAAGTTAACACGGTCAAACTTTTATTTTCTTGACAATGTGCGTTTAGTTTTCACGGTGGATTTGGAGAGAGCTTCAAACAAACCAGTAGCAAGAAAGCCACTTGTGTCTGCCTGTGCTTCGAGGGAATTACACCTTTAGTCGGTCTGTCGTGACCAATCGCCTATAGTGGCTAATATAACCTAATGTTAGCAAACCATGGATATATTGTCTACCAAAAAACTAAAAACAGACACAGAGGAAATGGATAATGCAACACAAACAAATATATAATATATATATATATCACTCCATGCTGAAAAGAAGTCATGAACAGGATTCTCTGTATTTAATGTAAGAGGAGGAATTAAGAGTTGAAGAGGTGCATTTTACTCTCAGCGCAGAACCCAACGGGAGAATCTACTCTTACACTTGATTAGAATCTTGAAGCTGGATTAAAAGTCTAAAAGAAAATGCCTGAGCTTAGCATCCATTGGCCAGCTTAGCATTTCCTCTACTGTCTTATGCATGAGAGGGAAAGAAAATGACTCCTGACCCTTTAAGAGAACTTATGAAGCATCACAGGTAGCTCTCTAAAACTGATGGAGCTAGTCTTCCATGGAGTTTCCTTCCTATTGTAATGCTTTTTGCAGAGGTTGTGCCTTCACAAACATCCCTGCAGCCATCCCTCCAGTCACAAACTGACAGGAAACACACAGCTTTCAAACCATGTGGCAGCTCCCTCCCACCAGGCCTTTCGTTGTTGGAAGAAGGTGCCATTTGTTTCCCATCCATCACAATATTGCAAAACCAATTTGTCTTCATCTGCCTCTAACAGAATTTATTTCTCATTTACGGATTTTTAAATGCTTGAAAAGCTTTTTCTTGGAGGCTGAACAAGCTGTCTGGGAGTCTGTTGTAGGAAGATCTGCAGCATGCAACCTGTCAAGGATTTTGTTGGTATGTCAACAGAGCTGCCATCGGCACTGTAGTGGAAGCTTATAGTGTCTTCCTGTCTCACTGCCAGCATACACAAGTTCCATCTCTATTTACTAACTTCTCTCAAGAGTCAGTGTGAAAGCTGGCTGTGGGAACAGACACCGCTGCCAACGGAGACGCGTGACATCGAGCCAAATGAAACCACACATTCGGAAATACACCGCTCAGCAGAAGGTTGAGGAAATAGATGTAGATTTGTGTTTTCCCCATCAAAACACAAACAGTGTTCAGAGTTCAGTGTGAAGTCACATTTTTACTGCTAAAAAAAAAAATGAGCGGGTCATGATGATCACACCAAATGACCACAAACATTTTCAGCTCATTGCTCTGTCAAGCCGCCCACACATGATGAGCGGTAAACTCGCTCTTCGCCGGCTGTGCTATTGTTTTCCTATTGGGAGAGCAATGCTGCACCGACTAGACGGAAGCGCTCCCCCTGGCATGGCGCACCGCTCAGAACTGAAAGTTGTAATTATTTAAACTTTAACCTCAGTTGCCGCTGACCTTTCAAAGCGCAACCACTGTTGTTGCCTAGAAACAGTGAATGGCATTCCTTTTTAGTGACAGGTGAATAAAAAAAAAAGGACCAGACGAGACGTAAAACCTGTTAGCGTTCCACAAATGTCAGCAGTGTCTTTTCCCTCGACATTAAGAAAGTTGTCGGTCACCGGCTGCCATGTGATCCGCCTCTGCGAGGCTCTGCACCCTGCTGTACCTCACGGTGGGCAAAGAGCAGATTTCTTATCATGTGCAAGCAGCTCCAGACTGCAGATAAAGGAACATTAAAGTGTTATCTGCTGCTGTGAGGCACAAAGGATGAAAGATGCTGTAAAAGGCCGGACACACGGCGCATCTAAGAACGTGTGGAAAACAGCAGCCGTGCTTCTTTTTGATCCTTTTATCCAAGGTGCTTGGGAGGTTGCGCTCCTGTTGCGCCTGCCGTTACCAAGCAACCAAAACCTGCGCACTGTAATGATGATAGTGAAGTTGCGGTAGTTTAGCCAGAAGCCTCACTGACGAAACTAAACAAAGTTAAAACAAAGATAAATGGTCTTCCAGCACCGTAAATCCCTTACAGGCTGACCTTTTAACCAGATGTTGTGACGATCACAGACAGATGTAAAGCTCTGGGTAGAGGATTCATTTCTCCTCTATATAGTTAAGAAGAAAGAAAAGATGCATGCAGGCTGTGATTGGTTGTTCCTCGTCACATGACATGCTGCGTTCCAAAAGTTGAGCTGTGTTCATTTCGGTACAGCCGTTGCGCCCCGACGCCGTCACTCCCGCTGACAACAATGCGCAGTAAAAAAACACAATCCGAGATTTCTCTTTGACACTGTTGCCAAATTTATTCAAAAAATAAATATTAGATACAAAATGAGTTGCTAAAATCTGCAGTACAATATTCACCTGTTGAATCCCAGTTAGTCTCTGCCCTTAAAAAATTGAGCCTCTAAACTAGTGTTCGCTTCTAAACCAACCACCTGCCTCCTCGACCCCCTTACAGCTAAACCTTTTAAAGATCTCTGGGACCTACAATGCTGAATATTGTTAACTTGTCTCTTGTCTCTTGGCTTGAATTGTCCCAACTAGCTTTAAGACTGCTGTGGTTTATCCTCTGCTTAAACCAGCCGGTCTCTAACCTTCCACAGTACTGGAGAGCGGTGTCTCATCAACTGTCAGCCCGTAATCCCTTTTTTTGTACAGTCATTTCCATCAACAGTTTTATAGTGTAAAACAATTGATGATTATGAAATGATGACTGTATGTTATAGTTGTTTTTTTTGAGTCCAAAAATGTCCAGAATTTGTCTTTCTCCTTGGAGCTAACACAATAAATGAATGTATATATAAGCCCTCAATGGTAGTGGATGAGGAGGTGTGTTTGTTTGTTTGTTTGTTCTGTAGCGCATCCCTCTAATTCCAGGCTGCACATGTCCTCTCTGCCTTCAGATGGTGATAGGGATTTTGTCAGCTGACAGGACTGGCACTCCTGAATGCATCGCAGGCTAGGACAGTCCTAATAATCCCTGTGAGATCTATGAGATCTGTGCGACTGACTGTTACTCAACGTCAGCCATAAATCGGTCTGTGGGGGCGGAGGTACAAGTTTATTTTTTAAACCAACATTACACTGCATCACTCTGGTTGTATAATTGAAGCTTCCTGGCCATTTTGGCACAGATGATGTCACAGCTAGCAACTTGTATGTATAATAAGACCTGGATAAGGTGCCGCCGATAAAAAAGCTCCATAGACCATCACTGTAAAAGACATCTGAAAGTAGTGACCTCAAACTGCAAACAAGGTCGATCATGACTCTTTCTATTATGAATTTTTGATCCATGGAGATTTTAAATTTGGAAAATTTTCCTTTAGCCTAGAAAATCGTTTTCAAGATCTGTGACATCATCACAATGTAAAGTCTATGGGTTAGGGACTAGGTGGAGAACCATTACTGTGCATACTGCATATTCAGTGGGCCACATAAAAAAAACGTTTTTGCCGTATGCACCAGGTGAGCAATTCTACCGCCCAAGGTTGCTGACATACAGTAGATCTGTGCAGGGATAAAAACAGGCCCTAAAACTAAAAGCCCGACGGTGAAATTCTCATATTTTTGAAAACATAAAAAAAAATAATAATAACTGTCACCTCCAAATAGACATTAAATAATGTTATTCCAGTGCATAAAAACTTGATTTAATTAGTTAATATTTACTGATTAGAGCATGGAATCACTTGTATCTAAAATTACAAGTTCAATGAATAATCATACTTTAATATCCTTATACTGTATATATGCATATGTGTTAATGATATCACATTTTCCATACCAGGTATGTGTGAGGATGCAGGTGTTTCTAACACTACTGTACTGCAGCCCTCCAGGAGCTCAAGGCTGCATTGCCTAAATCAGATGAAACCAATATTGTCCTGGATGTGAGACATGTCCTCTGCCTCCCAGCCAACAAAAGAAGCAGACCTGTGTGCCCTTGTAGTGTATTCAGCGAAGACAAAGGAGAAGTGAGACCTCATTCTGTCTGTCTAAAACTCCGGTCAGTCAGGTCAGAGGGGCAGCAAGCCACTGACAAAACCTCTGTGTCCATTGAGTGTGTGGTTGTATTCACAGGCGCAGTTTGCGTTGGTTGGTATTTTTAATAACAACGCAGAACTAATAATTTATTGTAATGATGAATAATATCGACCTTGCTGTGTCTTCTTATCGACAGAATAAGAAGCCAACAAGATCAGATAGAATTGTGGTCTTTTTATTTACTTATAACATGGTCCACACTGAATTCGTTAACCCTCCTGTTGTCTTCGGGTCAAATTTGACCCGTTTTCAAACTTCATTATAATCATAAATATGGATGTCTTTCACCTAATTGCCCCAAAATTACATGGATGGTTCCCTTATATGGTCTTTGCAAAAAGAAATAATGACCACTACTTTTGTTGCATTATGGGTATTTTATTCAAAATTATAGCACATGTGGTTCAATGTGTCGCACTGTCATTCCATTTTTTAAAATTATAATACTTATAATATTCTGACTAAACTTTGACATATACCAGTCTGTGATAATCCATCAACATATGTTACTCCAATTTTGAGTATAGTCCAAATAATTAATAATTTCTGCATTTTTTTCCTAAAAAAATTAAGTTTGATTTCATATAAATTAGGTCTATTGACTATGAATTCCCCCAACAAAGTGTAAAAATTGTGGTTTAAGTTGAAATGAAGTTGGCCAAAAAGGTGTAATACAGAATTGGGCAATAATTTATAATATATGCTTTAAAAACAGTCAAACCAGACCGGGTCAAAAGAAAACAAAAGTTGCATGGTCAACGGGAAGAAAACAGGAGGGTTAAATATGCACTTCTGTTACGGCATGTACACAAACCACGTACCTATCAGCTGTGCGGTCAAGATCAGACTAGAAACGTAGCCACTATAAATATGGGTGAATAATACTTGCTATCTTGCGACATTTACTGAAAATGACATACAATACATCTACCTCCAACCAGCTGTCACCTTATTTAGGTAAACAGTATAAAACTATAGAGATGCTGAGGGATTAGTCTTTGAAAATGTAGGTACTGTATTCACATGCCAAAAGAAAAAAAGTAATTTACGAACAAATTAAAATGTGCAAAATTTGCCAAATTTGAAAATGGAACTCACTGTCCGGAAAAAATTCGATTATACAAGTATGAAAACATAATGTACGGGATTTACAGGTCCATAATTTCATAATAATTTTCAATAAGTTTTTTAGAAAGACATACTGTGTGTGATTTTGTACTATTCAATCATTCATCCATTATCCATAACCACTTATCCTATTCAGGGTTGCAGGGTTGGTGTTGCTTATATGTATCGAGAGCTCATGCATTATCACAAAATGTATGTATGTGTAAATGTATTTTGACCTTTTTTACAGCAAGTGATATATGCAACAGGTAATTGGAAATGAATCGTTTTCATAAACCAAAAATAAATTAAAAGCAATAAACCGAATTCATACTGACTATCAGGCATGAGTATCTTTAACCAACTGCAAGACTTGTACCATCCAATAAAACTCCAACAGCACCAACACTACCTCTAACTATCAAACATAGCTCACGTCTGCTTTTTCTTTCACATAAATATATTTATGTTGTGTGAAGAGAGGCGGTGTCATGGTCAAGAGCTCGGAGCAGACTGCTGGATCAAAAGAGAACTGAATATAACAGACGATTCAATCGGTGAAGACGACGAGGACACAAAGCCTTTTTCCCCGAGCTTCATGAAAATCTTGTTTGGCTCTAGCAGGTTTGGACGGAGGCCGATACATGGAGGATTCAGCTGAGACAGATTTATTTATTTATTGCAGGACTGCTCAATACTACAGTGACTGTTTACAGGAAGCTCTGAGAAGTATTTGTGAATATTTTAACATTAATATTAAGAGATTATATTTTCTGTCTGCTTTATTGTCTGTTGACAGTTTGTCCCAAAACAATGAAATTTGATGCAAAATTTGGCCGAGGAGTTTTAGTCGTAGATCCAATTTTTAACAGTTCACAGCTCTTCTCTCAGAGTAACAAAGCATTCTGGGAAATGTAAGAAGTAAATTAGACCTAAATTAAACAGGAACGCATAAAATATCACACACAGATGATATGTAAAAATACGATGGTTTCTAATAGTGGATAATATTTCACTGAAGATACTGAATATATTTACAAAATATAAATAAGCAGCAAATGGAATTTGAATCCCTTATTATTATCAAAAGGTCAACTTTCTCTTTTTTCATATGAAAACTGAAGCTCTGTTTGTTTCCATGATTAGTTAGAATGAAAGCATGACAGCCCTGACATGCAGAGGAATAGTTTGCTACACATGTACTGGCTTCACTCACAGTCAATGCAGAGTCACACTAACTACACTAAGCATATATAATATAAAATAGCAGTGAGTGAATCTCTTTCATTATGTTACTGGTGAAGACTTTTAGGGGTTAAACTTAAGAGAGGAGATGGAACATATTCATGAATACACCTACAGTATACTACAGTGATAACACAGATCAAGCATATTACATATAGTGGGAGGCAAGTGATATGCTTTTTAATTAAACGACTTGTCTATCTGCTCTGTGAATTACTCCTGACTTTAAAAAAAAAACTTTATTGAATTATTTAAGTTATTGATTTTATACATTTAACACATTGTACATACATAACTGTTGTCATATTAAATGTCATATTAAATCACACTATTTCCTCATTCACAACAGCTCTTACTAAAAGGCAGGAAAAGGGTATCCAATATAGGCTCTATATACCTACACAAATATACTATGAACTGTGCTTATCTTTGACCTGTTCAAATCTATTATTGCTTGGTACTTTTTCCTCATTCGTCCACCATATACTCTTGATGGCAGATTTTATACATTTAACACATTGCACATACATAACTGAACCTTCCTTGGAATTTAACAGGCATTATGGCAGTCTATAAAATAATAATAATATAAAAGAAAGAAAGAAAGAAAGAAAGAAAGAAAGAAAGAAAGAAAGAAAGAAAGAAAGAACGAATAAAGTCATAAAAACATAAAACAGAGAAGCACACATCCCTCACAATCAGTTATTTTCACCGTAACGTCACTGTTCACCGTTTTTAACAAATTCCAAAAACATTCCCCAGACGTCATAAAACCCAGAGGCTTTCTTCTGAACTATATATGTGAGCTTCTCAAGAGCCAAACTTGATGTTAAGTTATTCAACCAGTGGCTTAGAAAGGGGGAAAACCAACATTTTTACAGACTAAAGGCTTTGATTGACAGAAATTGTCTGATTTAAAATTGGTGTGAAAGGAGAATCATAAAGTTTCTCAGTCAAAAATCAACACTCCAACAAGTTTTTATTTTTAGGACATAGAGATTTGTTCAGGCTTAGATGATTAAACCCTGAGGGATCGCTTTGGAACGTATGAAACATTTAGAAAACTATTGACTGCAGCTGCTGCAGTATTGTCTCTGCAGATTGTCTGCACATAAAACAAAAAAAAAGTGTGGAAGAAAGAGTGGAAGAGCAGATTTAGCTTCCCACAGCAGGGAATCTTTTTCTTCAGAATGCTTCCGCCACACATCCGCCGTCAGTACTGTTATCACCGGGGAAAGTGACGAGCGGGCTGCTGTATCAATGTGTGTGTGTCTGTGTGTGCCTGTGTGTGTGTGTGTGTGTGTGTGTGCGTTCATTCATTTCACAAATTCTGCACTAAAGTTAGCTTCGCTGCTCTTTTCCAACCCACAGAAGTGTGATAAATCACTGCCATGACAACACATGCTGCTATTTCCTGACCCCGCCTGACAGCAGAGCATCTTTAATACTGCCGTTGTTGTCTGTATATCCCAACAGTCGTTTGGATTTTCATCCATCTGAAGCTTCACTCTCCTCTATCTTGTCTAGAATTCAGCCAATCATTTCTCCATTAATGCATTCATTTACTCACATACCCTTTCATCCATGCATTATTTGAATTTCTCTCCCGCTTGTTCGATCCTTATAGATTAACCTTTATATCCATTTCTTCCTCGCTCTGTCGCTCCCGTCGTCTCTTCAGAGACCTTTAGTCTGATCTAATATCAAAGCGCTCTCGTATAATATCAAATAAACGCTTTACGGTCAGGCCGAACATTACGGCTGTGTTCATCGTTCCCTCTGCCTCCATGCTTTCATGCAAAAGTCATGAGCAACCGCGTCCAAAAATCCATCCGAGCCACTTGAATCCAGTAATAATTCAACATTTTGGAGGAAGAGCTCTGCCTGATGTTCCCTAATTCATGTTCCTTTCTTCAAGTAATAGCTCTTCAAATGGTGGTGGACTTGTTTAAGGGTCCAGTGTGTAGTATCTGGCGGTATCTAATGGTGAGGTGAGGAGATTGCAAACAACTGAAACCTCGATGCTCGTTCCAAGCGTGTTGGAGAGCAATACGGTGGCCGACGCAAAAATGGCCCTCTTTAGAGCCGCCTGGAGTAGAGCCAGTGTGTAGAGTGTGTACGTGGGAGGTGAGTGGTGAAGCAAGAGAGAGCAGCAAGTAACGTTATCGACTCCGGCACAAGCAAGAAAAGTTAACAGTGTTTTGTTTGTCCTTTCTGGGCTACTGTAGAAACACGGCGGTGCAGCGTGGAGAGGGGACACGCTCCGTATGTAGATATAAATGACTCATTCTAAGGTAACAAAAACGCAACAATTCTTATTATCAGGTGATTATACACTAAAGGAAACATACTTATTAATATTATATTACAATTCTGCCAATACACCCACTTAATTGTTACACACTGGTCCTTTAAGAAACACACTTGCACTTCATACGGTCACTGACCGACGGCGTCGTTGCAGAAGCGTAGCACCCACCCTCTGGTTCCCCCTTAGGTAAACACCGTCCGCACTTTGGCCGTTGTTTTCACTGTTAGCACTGAGCCGTTGAGAGCGAGCGTTTCTATTGAGCGTTCCTATTGGCTGTTTTCCGGTTAGTGGGCGGTGCTTGGTATTTCCTCAACTGAATTCAACATGGCTGTC
>CAKALG010015329.1:0-21513 GCA_916700815.1 Helicolenus hilgendorfi | reverse complement strand
GCTGTTGGAGGTCCAGTTTGCATAGCCGTCGGAGCAGTGGTGGGTGGAGCTGTCGGGGCTGGAGTGGGACTCTTGACACAAGTGGCAGTAAAAGCTCTGAAAAAGAAATGCTCTGTACAATAAACCATATACTGCTTATGCACGGCCAGTGAAAGTACTGAGCAAGGAACTGACACAACTACATGAACCGTATCTGCTTTCAAAAGCTTGTAACTCATCAAGTGCCAGCAGCATTATGGTTACTTTGAATATGCTCTGATAATTCCGCTGTACCTGCACAAAATGAGATTTTGGCTGCTAAATATCGGGATATTTCCCTCAGGATTTGGTGGAAACCAAACCAGAGCCAAGAGTCAATTGCTTAAAATATTTAATTGCATGATTGTCCATAGCTAATCGTAATTAATCGCAAGTTAATACATTTTTTTTTTATCTCTTTAAAATATACAGTAAAGGGAGATTTGTCAAATATTTAATACTCTTATCAACATGAGAGTGGGCAAATATGCTTGCTTTATGCAAATGTATGTATATATTTATTGGAGATCATTTAACAACACTAAACAATGACAAATATTGTCCAGAAATCCTCACAGGTACTGCATTTAACATCAAAATATGCTCAAATCATAACATGGCAAACTGCAGCCCAACAGACAACAACAGTTGTCAGTGTGTCAGTATGCTGACTTGACTATGACTTGCCCCAAACTGCATGTGATTATCATAAAGTGGGCATGTCTGTAAAGGGGAGACTCGTGGGTACCCATAGAACCCATTTTCATTCACATATCTTGAGGTCAGAGGTCAAGGCACCCCTCTGAAAATGGCCATGCCATTTTTCCCCACTAAAATTTAGTGTATATTTGGAGCGTTATTTAGCCTCCTTTGCGAAAAGCTAGTATGACATGATTGGCACCAATGGATTCCTTACATTTTCTAGTTTTATATGATGCCAGTATTTTCACTATAGTAACTTGCGTTAATTCGTCAAAGAAATTTGTGGCGTTAAAACAAATTTGCGTTATCGCGTTAACTTTGACAGCCCTAGTAAATAGGCAATCAATTAATGCATATTTAACGCATCATTCTTTCAGCAATACACTACAGTTGCTGAATAATTTCCCAGGTATTTTGTAGTTTTATGAAGAGTATTTGTTCATGTTTACTATGTGTGTATGTTCCCTGAATAGCAAATCAAATTTGTGTACAGTGAAAGCAGACAAAGGGCAGCTTTTGAAAGTTAGTCATCCATCTGTGTGTAAAGCCTTTCAGGGCCTGTAAGTGTTTTTTTCTATCTATTTCAAAAAGCTGTTTTAGTCAGATGGGAAGTGGATGTGTAAAGAACACACAAACACTGTAGGCAAGTTTCTCTTGGACAGACCGTACTCCTGTATAATACAAACTGTAAAAATTTACAAATCGTGGTTGGGTAATTGTTAAATGTGTGAAAAATAATAATTAAAAAACCCCACTGTCAATTACCTGTTTCTCAGTCCACAATTCTCCTCTTTGTTTCTCTTTGGTCAAAATCACTTTGTGTCTCACTCTCTCTGCAGACAGCTGGACTCACTGACCCTCAGGGAAAATGACCATCTCTCCTCAAATGGACTGTACTGTTTATAAAGCAGCCATGCCTCACATGCACAAGCCTACACACTCACATAAGGAACATAAATGTACAGTCATTTTCTCGCTCTATACACAGACAGAGGCCACAACAGGCACTATGTTAAGGGGTTTTCTCATGCGGTAGTAATTGTTCCAAAGGCCACAGAGTAGGCCAACAATAGAGGTCTACAGTTAACAGCTTGGTGTGCTGTGACATGAGAGATGCATACGTGGCTTGGGGTGAAACTGTCTTTGGAAATTACATTCAGCAACTCAGAATGCTCATTTCAAGCACAGACGAGCAAAAAAAATGTTGTGTGGCTGGCTGTATCTGAGCAGTATTGCATTTCGTGTGCGTCCTAATGTGGTGTATCTGACATTTTTTTTTTCTCCATATGTTCTGATGCCATTTGTACCAACAAGAAAATGCACTTTATACACCACACAGAGTCCCGAAGAGGAAAGTTTATATATAGTTACAGTAGTGGGTTGAAACGCACATTATTTCATATTTTGTGTTGCCGATTTTTATGTATAATTTGCACTAAATTTGGATGGAAACCTGGCAGGATGATGCTGAAGGCACTGACACCTATTTTGATTTGATTTTTTTGTCCTCTTTAATTACATGGATGAATAAATGGTTACTTACTTCACACTATAGCTCACTCACCACATACAAATTCATACAAAGAGCCAGATGGATAATGTAGGTTAAGTAGTAATAAGATGCATTTGCTGACATTTGCTACTGTTCAGCTGTGAAAACAGTTTGTGATTAAAACATGTATACATTAAAAATCCATTAAATACAGTCAAACTGACAGAATGTACAGTATAATAACATTTAATTGCCAAATAATTAAGCTAAATGCAGTTCATTTATCTTTTTCTGTACCACTTTCTGACTAGAAATCATTTACACATTGAAAGGTTGAAACTAATGGCTTCATTAAAGGTTAATAAACCATTTACTAGTGCTTTATACATCCGTTATAAGACATTTATAAGAACGTCTTTTTGGGTTCTACAACTTGCCAGAATGTGTGAAGTCTTTTTTGGTAGGTGTTCATTAATAAAGGGTCACGAGTTTCTCATGACTTTGTTTCTCTCTAATAAGCTTTCAAGTCTGCAGTTATAAACGTTCATTAAGTCATTAATAAATGGTCACTGGTTTTCTCACTAATAGGCCAACAGTAAGGGCCGGGTTATGCTGATGGAGTACACTGGTAGTTTAACGATTAATAAGTCATCTGCAAATATACAGTATATATTAAGTTGTTAATAAAGGGTTGTTACAATAATCTATTAAGTCTGCGGATGTTAATACATTGTTAGTGAATGGATTTAGGTCCAGATACCCTGCAGCCCTTTTTACCCCAATGAATTAAAAAGCTAGCTATAAAGTCCAAGCAACAGTCATGCTTGAGGGGGATAAACACCACAAGCAAAGGTAGCTTTTCACAACCTGGCAACCCAAAAGGTATTGTCAATAATGCATTATTGCTGATTTCTAAAACATTAGGAAATGATCCATTATTCATGATGAAGCCATTAGTTATAACTTCTAAACCCTTTTATAAGCCTGAGATGGATACAAGAGAAAAGGATGGAGAAACAAACACATACACAAAGATAATTTTTATGTAAATTTCCAGATGGAGTTGAATAATTTAAAGGATTACAAAGTTAATATAAGTGAAAGTGGTAGCGGGAAGATGTTTGGGGTAGCAGTGTCAAAAGAGCTCACATGCGAAAGCCGCAACAGCATCAATAATTCTGCATGGCATGCTTCAAGCGCTAAGTTAACCGCTGCCCCCCCAACATACACATCCATACAGAAAAAGAGAGAGAGCGATGTGCTGAGGGAATATACTCTTCCATGAAGCATGAAAAGCATTCATTGTGTCATTATGTAGCACAACCGCACTCATCAGCAGTGCAGTTTGAGACCTTCCTCATACTATTTTTTTTTTTCTTCTTCTCTGCATCTTTTTCTGCCGTCAACAGTCTTACTTTTACACAGTCAGGCTGGCAACCATCGATCCAGGGATAATGGAGTTATCACTGATGGCAGCACAGGTAAAGAAGAAATACATTTATCCATTTAAGTCCTGAAGACTTTTAGCAATGAAATTCAATTGTTTTTTTTTGTTTTTTTACAAAGGAGGAGTACTGTACTGGGTTATAGTACTAATAACAGTGTTTGGAGGGCAGTCAGTGTCACATTGTTTCACTGTAAGTAACTCAGCTCAGCAAAGGAAAGTAGAGTTAATATGTTGTTGAACATTTGTGACAGTATCAGATGCTTTTCTTGCCTACTGACAAAATGTTTTGAACCCATAATCTCACAATAATCATGAAATCCCTTGGGTGTTGGCTGATAAAACGGTATGTATTGGATGAACTTGACACAAGAGTAGACGCAATGCTGATGACAGTTTTTTTTTTGTCAGCCTGAGAAGAGAATGCAAAGAAAAGGACACATTGAGTCAGGAACATTGGAAAAGTTTTTGCACGGTAGATAGACAATTTTAGACGATGACAAAAGCAGACTGCAAAGTAGCTGCTCCAAAAGGAGACACGCAAGCGAGGGCTCACGCTTTATTTTAACAACTGAGTCACTATGAAGCTGCTACTTCGCAGTCTTCCTGTCATTTTAATATCTTTTTGACTGGCTAAAGAATCCATTTGCCGAAAACACATACACTGCATTGAGAATGAGAGCAATTTTGGTTGGTTGTCCTTTTCTCTTAACTTAACATTTTAAAGTTTAACAAGTTGCATGCGGTATTGCATCCTACGCTCACCCCTTCATTTCACTATTTATGCTGCAATATTCAGTATAATTTTAATGATTTAAAAGCTTTTCAAAGTATGCATTATAAACATTATTCAATTTTGCATGCCAGAGCTCATATGAAATTATAATTGTAAATTATAAAATTGTAATTGTTCTTTATATCTGCAAAGAAGCTTATCCTAGAAAAAAATATAAAATAGTTGTGTTCTGTGTTTGCTGGTGTTTGTTTCCTCCTATTACAGTCACTGCAGCCGTCTCATCCACTATCTTGCTCTGTATTGTGGTAAAACATCCGCGTCCCATTTTCTGCCTGTTTTTTTTCTCTCTTTTGGTCTCCTCTGACCTATGATGATGTCGAGCTTTAACTAGCCTGAGGGCAGAGCTTGATGTTACAACCGAGGTCCCCTTTGTGAGGCTTTAAAGCTATGCAGCCTATGGATATGTTTTTTGAAAGTAATTACTGCACTCTAGCTTTCAGGTGCAAGCACCGAGAGTCCTGCTTTTACTGCAATGAATCACTGTTACTTTATTGCTCAGTTTGCAAGAGGATGTTCTTCTTTTCTTTTCAGAAAAAAATGATAGTTTGGTGAGGAGAAAGGTTTATTATAGCTGTCCTTACTGTAGATGAGCAAAGCTTTAATTGAACTGAATTTAATCTCTAACATGAAACAAATATGTTCATTGCATTTGTGTGTGACAGAAGCAAATTGAGATTAGTTCATGAAACAAAATTAAGCGACTATTTCAGTTCATGTCAAATTCTGGTATTGAGAATTATATCTTGAAAATTGTCACTGAGAGACACCCGTGACCAGATCACCTAATTGAACAGTGAGAATAGTGAGTGTGTTTGTAATGTGGTCCAATTGGATTGAGTTGGGTTGAGAGGGAGTTGGAGTCGAACACTAGATGGTGTTCTTGAGACTGAGCTTGTATAGAACCACGACTTTTGCATAGTTTAAAAAAATTCCCTTGTGTTTTTGGACAGGTAAGAAATGTATGAATACATCATGTGACAGTATTCTAGATTATTAGATATCTGATGACATAGCGATTCAGATTTACCTGAATCCCTGCTGTCAGTCGGCTGCTTTGGTGAGAAATTATGCCATCTGTTGGTTGCATTTGAGGAAATTACATATTTTTGTAGACTGTAACAGCTTGAGTTTTCATATATCATACATGTTTTGACACTAAGGTGAATGAGGAGGGATGTTAAATAACAAATAGGAACCTAGAAGATGTCTTATAGTCGGACACATGCAGCGGTCCTGTTGTGCAGAATAAGGTACCTATTCCCTGCAGTGTATCCTGTCCAGCTGTGCAGATGTGATGGGAAATCTCCTATGATAACCATCTGCTCAAAAGTACTAAATCAGCTAACCCTCTGTGTAATGACACTCGAGTTATGGCAAAAGATGCTGTAGTCTTCTCATCATTCGACTTCTAAATTGTAGGGTAAAATTGTATTTCTGTTTAAATATTCATGCACAGATATCAGGTCCCATTTTCTGGTTTCTGGATTGAGCATTATTGTCCTTTAATTCCCTGACTGTTGTCACTGAGGCTGTCTACTCCAGACGTGAACCCTGTCCAGCTGAAGGAGTTTGATGGAAAGCCTCATCTGATAGCCATCTGTTCTCAGATAGTTAATCAGATGTGCTCAATGTGTGGTCCTTAATCACTCCACGCTATTTGTCTCTGCACACGCTGCAGTCAACGCCTCAACGCTCTTACTAAAGAAAACCATGCACCTACGAAACTTTGTCTCCCAGAAATACCAGAAAAAAAATGTCAGTTTTTTTGCAGTTGAAGGGTCAATGAAATGAATCATATCTTGAGACCCGATAATTAAGCCATGTTTTCATGCAGCAGCAGTACAAAGTCAGCATATTTATAATAAACTACATTTTAAAGTCCACTAAATGTAAAAAAAAAAAGTCTAAGTCTAAGACCTGGAGAGGAATATCTTGAGTGCTTTATAGAGTGCTTTTTGTATGTCATCATACAGCTGGTGGCCCTGTTTCAATTACTGATGAAATGTCCTTGAGCAAGAACAGGGACCAGTGGCTGACCTTGTGTCAGTGACTGGGTTCTCTCTCTTTCTATCCCAAGCCTAGTTTTTTCTGTGAGTGAATGTTCGATTGGTCTTAATTAAGTTGTGTCTATCAAACTGTGTGTGATGGAGAGCTAGGTCAGATTACCATCTGCTAAAGAGTTTATCAGCTACTTCAGGTGGGCATCTCTTTGACAATGACAGCAGATCTGATCCTTCACAAGCACCAGTTAATCCCCAAAGGGTGTGTGTATTAGAAACTAGGTTTTCTTATGCTACTAGGCAATACGAATTTAAACACTGTAGGCATAACTTTTCTATCAGTGTGTTGCAGTAAAAAAGTTACATACGGTATTGTCGGGTTATAATGCAAAACCATGTACTTAATGTTTTTTTTTCTTATTTTATTCTTATGTGTATATTAAGACATCTGTTATCATAATATAGAAATCCTGGCATGTCCTTTATGGAAGGAATACCAAAGTTTCGGCATACATTTTTAAGTTACTTTTTGTTATTTTTTTGTAGGTGACTGCATAGTGATGCATATAGGAAGTTTCACCTCAACTTTATTCTGAAATGGTTAAAAATTCACATAATCCACATAATTGTGAACCAGGAAGTATAAAGAGCAACAAACGTTGCGTAGGGAGGATGTCGGGGTGGATGGGTGGGTCAAAAAACACTAGACTTTTGCCCAGTAAACCGGTGTTTGTACCCCGAGTGAAACCAGTGTCAACGTTGATTTATTTGTCGCGTAACTTCCGTACATAGGTGACGACATGTCCAGAATTATTTTAACCCAAACCACGATCTTTTCCTAAACCTAACTAAGTAGTTTCCTGTGAAGACCGAAGTTTATTTTGAAAAGACTGTATGCATGTAACAAGGGGAAATTGACATGTGTGTCACGTGTTGCGGACATTCATAGGAAAATGAATGAAAAATGAGGAATAACTTTTCGTAAGATATCACACGAACCGTTGTATGAGTGTTTTGGCTGACACGCTGTAAACAAGGAGCGATACAAACGGCAAAATACTCGCACAGAAACTGTATATACTTACATCTACAAACTCAGGCCTCACTGCTTGAGTGTATTTTCTTGTAACCCACTCACACAGTACTGATATCAGCAAAACGGTGCTGAAGTCAGGAAATCTGAAGTTCAGGCCCATTAAAAACAGTTGGAGTCCAGAAGCAGTTAGAATAGCCAGGTCATGCATTCCCTCAATACCCGCACCTTCGATTAATCACATCCTGAGGTGTTGATCTGGATAAGGGATACCTATGTTGGTACCTTATTTTGCATCTTGTTGTTTGCACCTTATGTATAGTCTGAATATTTGCTTCTCTCCCACTGAATGTTGTATTTTTGTTTTACACCGGGGATCAGGGAAACTCAATTTGGTTCCTTGATGTACTGCACTGTATGACAATAAAGTCTCTCTTATCTTATCTTCAGTGATGTAACTAAGTACATTTTTGAGGTACTTTTACTTTACTTTAGTACTTCCGTTTTATGCAACATTATACTTATACATCTCAGAGGGAAATATTGTCCTTTTGACTCCACTACATTTATCTGACAGCTTTTGTTACTTTGTACAGATTCAGATTAATACAAAATATAACTAATATTCAACAATATTCCACGAGCGATCAACTAATTAATGATGTATTATTATAGATTAAGTTACCTGGCAGTAAAGTAAAACTACTGTAGCTTGACCTTTACCAGCTACAACCTTAGTGATGCTTACATATTAATGAACCAATAATTACGATCCGCTAATAAAATATCATTAACATTCTGAAATGGGCCATTCTACATTATGAGTACTTTTACTTTTGGTACTTTTGTTATGTTTTGATGCTAATACTTATGTACTTTTACTTAAGTCAAATTTTGAATGCAGGACTTTTACTTGTAACAGAGTATTTCTACACTGTGGTATTAGTACTTTTACTTAAGTAAAAGATCTGAGTACTTCTTCCACCACAGCTTATCTTAAAAACGTGTTTAGCAACATTTTGCTCTCCAACTAATTGTCAGACCCCATTTCTACAGCTTCTTGTCCCCCCCGTGTCTGCTTCTCTTTTATTGTAGGGGTGCTAAGTATTTTTGATATTGATAATACTTTAAATAGATATTTATTTGCCTTGACACTGGCTTGTTGGTCGACCTTAAAGATGAACTGTGGTGCCTTTATGTGGAAAATGTGAAAGTATCTTTACAGTGTCTCTTCCTTTACTATTTCAGCATAGAGTTGAGATAACCTGTAGTGATGAGCGGAGGTTATGACTGACATTAAGCATACAGGCAGATGAGTCACTCATGGCACGCATAGTATAAGCTGTAACAATGCTTTATTCATTCGGCATGGATGGCATGACAGATTAGGCGCATACTCACACGTCAAACATATAAATGTATTTTGTGAGTAAATGTTTATTTCTATAGTACATTTAATCACATTGCTACAGCTTTAAATATGAAATGCAGGAAACAGGTCACTCCTTTTCTGGGATATTGGCAGTTTAGTATTATCTCTCTTGTAAAGGCAGATTTTTTGTTTTCTTTTTTATTCGAGGATTACGATAATCTCTCTCACACAGCATATATCACTTATATTGTATTAAATTACAATGTGGCTTAACACCACCCCCGTAACAGACCCGATGAACCACACAACATGTGTACATAACGTGTACATGTGCTTATGTAATTGCTTTTTTCCTCTACCCATGTGAGAGTGACCTGTGAAAACATTTGTTAATATTGCTACTTTTACTTAAAGGTCCAGTGTGTGGCAGAAATGGAATATACTATTCATAACTATGTTTTCATTAGTGTATAATTTCTTCCATCAATGCTAGCAGTCTCCTGCATTCCTTCCTTTGTTGGCACATTGGTGTGTTTCTTGACACGTTACCACGGTGTGAAATCATTGGCTGAAATGCGTTGCTCTTCTTCGTCAGTTTGGTGAACAGACTGTTGTCTTTTAGGCGTTGTTGTCAGCTCATTTACCTTCTCGCTTCTTAGACAGCTATGAGCCGGAAAGTCCCATGAAAAGTTGCCTTGGCTTTGGTGAAGTGACGCTTGACTTTACATCTTTTACTGACCGACACGCTCGCACCACAAATGAGACGCACACTTTTGGTCTGTTATTGGTCTGGCTATTTACTGCAGTCATTGTCAAATCTGGTGTGTGCTTGCTAGTCTGCCAACATTTCCTAAGGTTACGGCGTCACTGATGTAACCAAACTTTAAAGCAGCGTAACTTGTTTAATTGACAGCTGATTGGCAAATAATCATTTTGTGTCAGAAGGGGGTGGGATGTCTGTGAATTTGATTGGATAGAAATGAAACAGGTTTACAAAGTGACTTTGTGTTATCAAATTTATGTACATATTCTTTTAACCTTTAGCGATTCACTCAGAAATGGGTAGCAAGTAAGCTACTGGCAGCGAGTGAGCTGCATGTTGGTAATGTCACCCGACTTCCCCCTTTGAAAAGTGGAGCGAAGTCAGGTGACATTACCAACGTGACCTGACTAACCCCTTTGAAAAGTGGAGCCCTCATGCATCTTTGAGGTACAACACATGCACAGTAAAGTCTGATCTGGATTTGCCGAAATTGAGCCAATAGCAACGCACGACAGCATCTCCAGTGTGCATTTGTCATACCTCAGAGCTCAAAACTGTGTCCTAGCCTCTTTCAATATGCCTTGCTTTGCTCCCATAGTATGGTCACTAGAGGGCTTTGTCACTACTACGTAAACAGTCTCAACAAAGGTCCCCGGCCAGAAACAAACCAGGGAGATTGCGAAGCACGCACCTTAGACAACAAACACACAGGGGTTCCCGAGTTACTTAAAGTCAGAAATCTCAAAACAATCATATGAGCATCTATATGTGATGAAACATCTGTGCACGTACATTTGTGTCAATGTGTGTGTGGATGTGGGTGCGTTTGAAGCATGAAGGGTCTTACGAAAGCCGGATAAGGTCACTAATGATGTCAGTGAATGCTGTTCTTTGCTCGTCTGTCAGGCTCTGAAGCCTCCAGCAAAACTAAGCAAAGATTCAACCAGCCATGAGAACAAGCCTCTCTCGAACTCTGTCTCTCACTGACTCTCTCTCTGTAGTTGGTCTCGCGCACCACAACCTACGGACCGGACACCTCGACCTTCTCACGCTCATCTTCTTGCTCCTTCTCTTCTCGGTCTTCCTTTCTCACAGTTATTCTTGCTCCCACCATTCTTGTCATGAGTTCAGTCAGCTCCGGTCCCCTCCGGACATATTCTAGCAGCAGTATTTTCTTTTCATCTCACGGCTCAATAAGTTGGATATTATGGAAATTATTTTCAGCTGCTTCTACATTTTTTATTTAGTTTGCTGGGTGTCCATTATTATAGGGCAAAATCATTATCGCATTAGAGCTATTTGAAACGAACTCAAGCTTTTATTCAAAACCAAGACCAACTGCCAGCAGGAGACCGTATCTGCAGGTCTTTCAAAAGTCTTTTTAAAATTAATAAAAAATGAAATTATTTAAATGTATTGCCCTATTAAAATACTTTAAATCCATTTTTCAATGTATTGACAGACTCTTTTTAATTTAAGTTTTGATGTATATCTGTAAGTAGCCAGAAGCACTGACTGATCATTTACATTTAGAAATTAAAAGAGAAGTTATAAAGTGACACAAATTAAAAGAATAAAGTTCTGTCTGTATACAACTAAAGATCGCTTCAGCGCTTCAAACTGCTCAAGTTTAATTTCTCAGTAACTACTTTCTCAGACATTCACGTCTCCCTTTGGATCAACTGTGATAACTTTGCAGATTCTTTAACTTTTCTTCATCAGGTCAAAATTTGAATTTGTCCAGTTCTTTGGTTTATTATCAAATGCCTGCAACGCTAATGAAAAGCTGTACTTTGTGTTCAGTGCTAATTAGTAAATGTTAATATGCTAACATGTTAAATAATATGGTAAATACAGTATAGTAAACAGTATACCTTCATAGCGTCAGGCTTGTTAGCATTGCATTGTGAGCATTTTAGCATTTTGCTCAAAGCACCGGTGTCACAGTTATAGTAGTCTTGTTATGAATAAACAAGTAACATCGAGGGACTTCAATACGTTTATAAAACAATTTGACAAATCAGATTTTTATTTGGCTACATGACAGTGTGAAGGAACAAGTACACTTAAATGCACTAACACACATGTCGGCCCAGACACACAAAACACAAAAACACACACATACTGTGTAAATTGTCACCCTATTTTTCCTCTCTTTTGTTTCTCTTAATCATTTCTGTATTTTCTTTCCTGTCTTCGCTTTCTCTCTGTCTCTTTCTGTGTTTTTCCTTCTAGGACAGATGTTTCAAAACGATGAGGAACAGCTGGCTGCTGTGGGGCTGCTTATTCACCCTTTGATTTCTTTTCTCTTCTGTCCTCCCCCTCTTTTCTTTCATCCTTGTTTTTCTGTTCAAGCGAATGCCGATGGGAGACCCAAATTTCCAGCCCTGGAAAAATTAATTTTGGGGAAATCTCCAATTAAAATGTGAAATGCAAATATAATCCTCCTCTGCTTGGTAAAGTTGCGTATTTGAGACACAAGGCTGAAATATTTCCATCGCCCAGGAGCAAACTTCATGTCCCGGGCTACACTAATAGCTTGTGAAACGAATAGCTCGTGAGACAAATGCCTCATAAATGATTACTGAGTTCTGTCCCCTTTTGTCCCCCCGCCAACCCCTTCCTTAGCTAATTATGGGAGAGTTTTTTTCCTCAACCAAAATCCCCTTATTCCGCTCAAACTCCCCTCATTTTAAATAACCCCCAGCCTCCAGTGTGTGTGTGTGTGTGCGCTTCCAGTGATTGATGAATGTGTGTTCCTGCTGCATATGTGTGAGCGTCCATTTGTGCCTTGTGTGTGTGATTGTGTGTGCGTGTGATCACCAGAGGCAGTATCTGAATCTCCTCTTAGAAGAACATTATATAAGCCGTCACTTTCCTGGACACACACACACACACACACACACACACACACACACACACACACACACACACACACACACACACACACACACACACACACACACAGATATACAGACAAAGACTACACACACATGCCTCTTCCAGCTTAGCCCCCACAGGACACACACTCACAGATGGGAAGCAGACTCATATGCCCACTTATTATACACAAAAGTTATGCTGTGCTCTTGATACGTCATGCAGCAAAAATGTTCTCATTTTCAGAGATTTGGAGGATTGAAGCTCTATATGTACGTCTCTAATCCCACGAGCCCTGCAGCACAGCACGCTATAGCAGAATGTCCTGTCTGTGTCTAATCCCTCCCTGGATTGGGATGATGTGCTAGGGATGGAAGGGTGGGAGAATCAGTTATCAGAGGGGAGGAAAGAGTGCAAGAGAATGGAATAATTTTAAAGGTGGTAACAAATGTGATCAGAGAGAAGGAGGACATACGAGTTTGTAAAGATATAGAGGGAGGATAGTGTTAACAGATAGTAGTACAGTAGTAGATATAGTACTCAACAGAAATGGGTAAATGTTTGGGTAATGTGTTGAACATCCCAACTCCTCGAATACCGATGCTTAATCAGTGGTCCAACACTTCAAACTATGACACTCTAGGTACCCCTCCAGCTCAGGGATCAAGTTTCAGCTCACTACATGCATACAGTCTCTTCAATATAAACTTACAACCTAGATTTACTTTGTTTTTAGGTTTACTTTTGCAACAAAACCACTTGGTTAGGCTTAGGAAAAGATGGTGGTTTGGGTTAAAATATGTATGTAAGGTAAAGTAACTCAACGCTGACTCATCTCACACGGGACACGGACAGCGATCTGTGTGAAAGTCCTGTATTTGTTTGACCCATCCATCCTCCAGTCCTGCCTGCCCTATGTGGACTTTCTCGCTATTTATTACATGACTTTGTTGAATACTCGATTCTGAATGGTCAATCACGATGTTCTACGGTCTGTTATTTCTTTATAGCAAACCGTTGCTATGTATAACAGACCGTTGCTCTGGACGCAGTTCTGATGTCGGACTCTGGCGAACTGTTTTTGTGTCAAATTTTTGATTTCTTAAGTTAGTAGCCGTGTAATAAGCAGGATAGTTTACAGCTATAGTGGGTCATTGTTGTGAAATAAACTCCTTCAGGGCGATGCAAGACTCCCTGTCGGGGTTTATTTCACAACAATGACCTGCTCGCTGTACATTATCCCTTACTTAAACTACATCCGTGGCTTTAACCGTCTAATAACGACATGGAAGCGGTTTATATCGGAGTCAGTTGAAAGCCCAGTGCATCCCATACAGACACTTAATGGTCAGTATCAGACGCCGAGCCACACTGACCAAGCTGCAGTACTTGATGCGCTGAGATTCAGACAGGGTTGATTATGTCATGGAGATAGGACAAGCGGAGTCACTGATGTTTTTAAACACAACACTCAACTACAACACTGTTGTTTTCTGTCTTGTTCCAAAACATCTGAAACAAAAAGGCGAGAATATTTCATTTAATTATTTGTTTTTTTGTTCTTGTTTCAACAGAAAATAGTGAAACCTGACTATGACACAAATTACATGTTAAGACCGATGCTTTCTGCATTGATTCACACACAGAATGTGATGCACACAAGCAGAAAGACGCATGTTCTCTAACCTGTGAATATGCATCCACCCATGCATACAGATGAATGCTATTAATATTTGTGCACACATGCTGTCCCAACGTACACGCAGATACGCAGGTGCATGCCATATGTATGTGTATGCATGCGTGTAAAGTACACACAGGAAGCCTCATTTTTGATTGAGTTACTTGCTGTTTCGTGCCTGTCCACACAGTCCCAGATGTAAAGCTGATCATCCTGGTGACTCAGCAGGCTGAGTCGACCGCCATGTGCTCACAATGCTGTTGGTCCAAATCTGATTATTATTTCTGTCACATTATATACCCAGTCACCCCGTTGTTCCAACGGTTTGCCATTGTATTGTCTCCCGTTAAGAAGTTTGAGAAAAGTACATGACTGTACAAGAGATAATAGACAGTTTCAGTTCAAGACATCAACTTGAACCCTTTTTACACCCAATGGGACAAAAGCCTCAATTGCTGGGCAGTAATTGATCTTTTGACACTATTCATTTGGAAAAGACATGCTTGCTATTCTGATTCAGGTTTTTTAGTTAAATCCAAGGTGTGGTTGTTATAGCCAGCGAGTCTGAAAAGTGAAGCCAATGTAGAAGTACCTTAAACCTGCGCTCTTTCTAACAGCCAGCAGGGGGTGACTCCTCTGGTTGCAAAAAGAAGTCTGATTGTATAGAAGTCTATGAGAAAATTACGCTACTTCTCACCTGATTTATTACCTTAGTAAACATTGTAAACATGAGTTTATGGTCTCAATCGCAAGTATCGAGTCTTCTTCAATACAGTATCACGTTCATTTAGTAAATTATGTTCCCATTTAGACTCAAATAGACCATAAAGCATGGTTTGCTATAGGGTGTGACTACCTAGTCATTGACAGGTCGCTATCACGGCGTAGTCCGGTCTGGGAGTTGTCCTTGTTTTTGTCTTAGAACTTTAGCCCTTTCACAGTGTGTTTTCAGCTCATGAAAGTTATTTTGGTCACCTAAAAATGTCTTATTCAGTGTTCGATTGTACTTAGCTCCACCCTGTCGTGTCACCTCTGGTTGTAAAAAATAAAACTAGATGGCAACGGCCAAAATACCGAACTCGAGGCTTTAAAATGACAATCCACAAACCAATGGGTGATGTCACAATGACATTGTTCACTTTTTTTGCAACACCTATTTTTGACTGTTTCTAAACATAATCATCATCTAAGCATTAGCTGTTTGGTCAGTGCATGTCTGACCAGGTTGAAATCACTGATGAGAGCTCAGCTAGTGAACTGTAGTCTGGCTGTGTGAGGCTACAAACGCTCAGCTCAGCTGTTTCACAGATGAAAGCGTCTCCTGGAAAACTCTCCTCTGTCTCTCACACATGCACACAATACACTTTTTTTTTTATACACCTACACGTGTCCATGGTGTGATCTGTCTCTCTGTCTGTATCTTTCACACACACGCACTCACAGCAGGATATCTAAATCTGTCTCATGCTCTCAATGTGTGCGCTCAACTGTCTCACTTTTCTCTGGGAGGGATCTCTCTCTTTCTCTCTCTCTCTCTCTCTCTCTCTCTCAGTGTACATTTATTTATTTATTTATTTTATTGTACACTCCCACTGTCTCCCTCTCTCTCCCCCACGTGGAGTTGAGTCTCTCGTTCTCGTGAAGCGCTGCTTCCTCTCTCCCTCCCTCCTTTTTAGATGCACTCAGCCTCAGTCAGAGTAGGACAGGACAGACAGGAACACCACCACTGCTCTTTCTCTTCACATACAGCCGGCAGTAGGTACAACTCTCTTTCTCGCTCCATTTTTCTTTTCTTGCTCCATGTTTGTGTCTTCTTAATAGTTTTTTTTACCATGCTTTCTCCCATCTCTTCTAACCTAACACAAACTATGCAAGCATCTCTCTTTTCTGTTTGTCTCTTAGCTTATAACCTCAAGACATATTATTTTCAATGGCCTTTTTATTTACAAATTTTATTTTTATACAAATATTTGTATAAATTGCTCTTACAAGTTTTATTCTGTTTTCTCTTTTAGATTTGTGCACATATTATAATGTTGCCTTGTATTTTTCCTTTTCAACCATTTATTGCTTTTATTATATTATATTTTACTTGCTGTTCACTTTAACTTTTACAGCACTTTGGTCAACTCCAGTTGCTCTATAACATGCTAAACAAATAAACTTGACTTGACTTATATTCTAACAAGAAGAAGTAGCAGGGAACCTACAATGATGATTTAAAAAAATAATAATTCTGAATTACTTTTTATCTAAAAGCTGCATTTATGGGGATGTTTTAGAAGTAATTAACTCTGCTTAAATGTTGGAATGACTTCCATTTTTTTTCAACTTTGAACTACTTGAATACTGTTTGTGTTTGGTGTTGCAAAAAGGGCTGCAACTATCGATTTATTTTCTTGATTAACCCATTAATTATTTGGTCTATAAAATGTCAGATAATGGTGAAAAATGTTGATCAGTGTTTCCCAAAGCCCAAGATGACGTCCTCAAATGTCTTGTTATGTCCACAACTCAAATATATTCAGTTTACTGTCATAGAGGGGTAAAAAAACAGAAAATATTTACATTTAAGAAAGAAAATACTCAAATTCATAATCAAAATAGTTGGCCATTAATTTAATTGTTGACAACTAATCGATTATTTGTTGCAGCTCTAGTTGCAAATGATACCTTGCTTCTCCAGATGCAAGACTAATTCCGACATTTTAAGTACCTATTTCAGCTGTTGTTCACACACTACATTCGGTCGAAACTACCTGCAGTGGATAAACTTTCTTTCTGTCTACTGAGAATCTATAATTCATCAGGATATGCATAAGGTGCAGTCTTGTATGAGCTTGAAGAGTTGACGTGAAACCAGCAGTCTAGCTCTTACATCTGTAATGTTTAATGTGATGCTTGAGATTGTTTCATGATGAACATCGGGAAAAAGATCTGTAGTTTCTGCACCAACATCAGGCTTAACATGGGGGTAAAAAAAGGTTTTCTTTTGTAATCACAGTTTATATTTAGGCTACTTTGTTTATGCTGCTTCTTGATTTGTAGACTGATCGTGTCTTAATGACTGTATAAAATCACTGTTTCAGTATGTGGGTCCTGAACTGACAGGTTGTATGTGGGCTACTACTATTGCAGCGTGTCAGTTTTCAGTAACACTGCCTGGTATGTTGTGGAAATAGCATCTGTTCATTATGTGAGCAGTCACCTTACTTCATGTTTTTATTTTATTTTTCATCCTGATTTTCCATGCATGTCTATGTACAGTATATGGTTTTAAATATATTTAGATAATATATTACACGTGACTATTGCAGTGTAAAACAAATGAAATGTCATTTAAACAGTTATACATTTTTTAATTAATGATGCACACACTTTTGTTGGTGTCTGTGTCTTTGCAGAATTGTTCTAAAATGATCACATGTCAGTCAAGTACAGACAAAAATACAGTATATGTAACAAACAGTAGATGCAGTGAAACTGTGAAGCAGTCATAGAGCGGTCAGTTCCTTATGTAACTAACTTAACTCTGAATGAACAGATTGACGCTTTTCTAGTACTTAGTGCAGTGACTATAAGTGTGTGTGTGTGTGTGTGTCTGTATCTCTGGGAGCGTTCCTGTTCCCACCACTCATTTGATATTCTATAGTATCTACATGCATGACATAGACACTAAATACAGAAGCGTGTGTAGCATCTCACTGTAGTCCCTAATTAATTTCTTGCAGCTGCTTGTTCTATATTATGAGTCTGACTGAGTCCTTCTTACAAGTCATTAAAACTACCCTGCACTGTTAAGCTTAAGAAAACTATGTGAAAAGCCAATACAACTGGCTGGATTTTACAGAAACATCTGGACTATGTTTAAAACATAGATTACAGTTTATCGCTTAGGTTACTACAAAGTGGATGGCAATAAGACCGTAGTGGGTGTTGGGGGCAATAGCAGATTTATAAAAGAATGAAGTCACCTCTTATTCAGCATTACCAAACACTGTAGTCTTTAAAACTGGTCACAATGGTATAATTTTCTGACCTCTTGTCTCTTCCGGAGAGTGATTGCGGTGTGTCTCTGCTCCATCCACATCCAGACACGTAGTATCCTCACCATACTTCCACAGCCTCAGCAATAACAAATGTTTTGTTTGCAGTAGAAAATACATTCCTGTTATAAGATAGATGGTAACCTTTGCAGATTGTTACAGTGGCTATTAAGTTCATCAAATACGTGCTTGCAGCAGTTTATAGGAGAAAACCGAAACCTTCGACTTCAGTTATTTGTTTTACTTTACATTTATTCTCTCAAATTCTGAAATAATATAATATATGAGATGAGAATCCCATGTCTCGTGCTGTGCATAAAGCAAACATGTTCCTGCCGTTTGTTTCAAGATCAAGGATTCAGGATGAACAATGAGGCAAAGACAGAAAGTCTGTCAACTCAATATTAGTTGTATAGCCCAATATCACAAATTTGTCTCAGGGGGCTTTACAATCTGGACAGCATACGACACCATCTGTCCTTGGACCCTAACAGCAGATAAGGATAAGCATTTTTCATGATGTGTCCCATGTAACGGGGAAAAAAATGGAAGAAAGCTCAGGTAGAGCAACTCAGGAGAGATCCCTCTCCCAGGATGGACAGATGTGCAATAGATTTTGTGTGTACAGAATAGACTAATATAATAAAATTACGACAATCCATATTACAAAAATGATACATATAATGTGAACATATATTATAAAGAAAGAGAAAAACAATATCTGATAGGTAAATACTGTAACACCTCCAATATTTAACAGTGTAATCTGCTAGATAACCATAATTATACGCTCTGCTCTGACCAGGAAATTCAGATCGGCATAAATTGTCTGGCAACCACTTAAATCATTTAGTTTTTATTCACTCAGTTGCAGTAGTAACATTTGTTTCCCTTGTTCTACCAAAAACCTCACATTCAGAAGAAGTCCACTTTTTGCTTCAGCTTTTAAATCCTCCCGCTCAGTAATGTTGTGACATTAGACGATCAGTTTTTAAAGATTGTGCAGGTTTAAAGTTGTGCCGAACATCGCCAGATGCCCAATTTCCATTAAAGTAAATGGAAAGGTGAGGTTACAGCATGTCCCTAAGCAAGAACTCCCTAAAATTGCCACCTCCAGTTGACCATGCAGAGTTGCAGCATGCAGTAGGTATTTAGCTTTTTGACTTTTGACCATGCAGTTCTAAAAACAAACTCATTATATCTTTGGGTAGTTTGTCTTCCAGGCATGTGGTGTAATAACTCTTACTCACTGCTGTTTGTGTTGATGACCTTTCTGTCCTGTTTTACTCACAGAATGAGACACTGCTTCTAGGTAGAGGCTTTCTTTTTTAATGAGGAGGGGAACAAGTTCAGTGCTCCCTTTTCCTAGAATATGTTTTGTCCCCAGGTTGCGATTGTGTCTATATGATTGTATAGTCAGTTGCGTGTTTACATGCTTTAAGTTCTTACAAACCAGCACGAGAACCGCAACATTTACCCCCGTGCCTTTCCTTCACTCAAGGAAAACCCTGGGAGGCAGTTAATTAAATATACATATTAAGTGGCAGATGTGAGAGCTCTTAAAGTTTTCTTATGAATTATGCTGCCTTATATTAACACTTGCAACATTTTAGACTTTTTTTTCACCTCAGCAAGGGAATGAACACGCACACACACAAACGATGGTTGTGTGTTTTACGGGATGAGATGAGTCATTTGTGCACGATGAATAAAGAAAAATCATTTGGGATCTAATATATACGTAAAGTCTGGAATCCATACTTATTATACATTTATATATATTTCCCTAAGTTAATGTTTTGTACCAATATTAAATGTTGAAATCACTCACTGGACTTTTCATCTCATCCTTTTTGATCCCAGTCTATTTTCCTTCAAGTTGCAATGGTACTTATGTTGTTTGTGACTTACTGGAACTGTTTGAGGAGTGTCTTTATGTCTCCTTGCTGCATATGTAGAATATATACAGAGTTGGTTTTGCTGCGACGTCTGAAAAACTTCTGTGTCTCTCTAACTTGTCCACAATCTCTACATTAAATCATGTGCACCTCAGCTGCTGCAAAGACAGATTGAAGAAGCTGATTTAGCCATTTGAACCATGCATCAGCGGTCAAGTGGTGTCAGGTGACCTCATGTCATGCCCCCAGTGGTGCCTTGCTGACCCCTCATTCAAAATAGGTCTGTAGGAAAGTATTGCAATACCTCCATCCCGCTGTGACAACAATAAGCACTAACTGAGCTTTCGCACTGGATGTGTGATGATGGGTTTCCCTTGTAATATTCAGTGATGACAAAAGTGAAACTGATTTGTCTTTTACTCCCCTCAGCATGAAGCGTTTCCTCCGTGAGAATTAGCCCTGAAGTCACATCTGCAGTTTTGGTGTCGAGATAGATTGGATGAGAACACCTGAGAAGCATTTAGGGTCAAACTGAACCTGATGCTTGAAGCATCCCAGAGCCACACTGCAAGAAAAAAACAATCTATTTACAATCACAGGGGTTTGACCTCAGCTGCAGACACACTGGCGCAGAGTCAGTTTGTCAGCTTACAGGAACAGCATGTAACATTTAGGGTGATCTACTGGCAGAAATGGAATATAATATTCATAACTATGTTTTCTTTAGTGTATAATCGACTGAAAATAAGAATTGTGTGTTCATTACCTTAGAATGAGCCGTTTATATCTACATAGGGAGCGGATCCTCTTCATGGAGCCGGCCGCCATGTTTCTACAGTCTAGCCTAGAACGGACAGTTCCCCTACACGTTTGGCACACAGGAGAAGCTTCATTTGGTTGCAATCTGCACACACTGCACATTTAAAGAGGACCTATTATGCTTATTTTCCAGTTCATATTTGTATGTTGGGTTTTGATCAGAACATGTTTACATGCTCTAATGTTCAAAAAACACTTTACTTTTCTCTGTTCGAGCTCCCCCACCCCCTAACCCCCTCTCTTAAAGAAGTCCAGTCTGCTCCGATTGGTTAGCTGGCCCTCTGTTGTGATTGGTCCACCGAACCAAACTCTAAAGACTCCACTCCAGCTCCGCTCTAACCAGCTTTGTTTGGAGGAGTGTTTCTGTAGGGGAGAGTAACTCCCTTTGGCGTGGACTTTGGGCTTTGTAACTTTGCAGACCTTTTACATGCAAAAAAAACTATAACGCACTAAAAAGGTCAAAAGCATAATAGGTCCCCTTTAATGAATGTTCCTATTCTTTAATACATTTTGTACCCTCTCTTTCTATTCAGGTTTGCTTTCCATGTGTTTTGTAATGGTCTTTAGGA
>CAKALG010015328.1:12641-23686 GCA_916700815.1 Helicolenus hilgendorfi | reverse complement strand
CTGGCGCGCCGGTGCCAGACAAGCATTATGAATCAGAACAAAGGTTTAGTCCAGGTACTGCAATTAGAGTGAGCTCCATCTTCACATAATATGCTCCTCAGGAATCGAGAGTAAACCCTTTGTCCTCTTCTGACACTGGGAAAATATATAATGTGCTTTAATGTCATTCAAAGCAGGGTAGTACTCTGTGAACACGGACTTTCCTCGGCACAATTCAATCCTAATATGCTGAATTAGTTGCGACGGCATTCTTATCCAAGTTGGGAGTTGTGTTGTCTGTGATATCAAAGAGAAAAGCCTTCTGGTAGACAGGCGGTGAGCCAAAAGCAGTGGGCAGGGGAAATAATGGAATGTGTCTAAAAGAAAACGTCTCAGTGGGGATATACAATGCAGCGCCATTGGTTGTTTTTGTAATTTATTTGACAATGGCATATTTAGAACACATCTTCCTGAAATTACATTTAATTTTACAGTTCTGCTTGATGAATGGAGTTCAGTATGAGGGCTTAGTGTGCACCCGGTTAACATATACTCATACAGCGGTTCGTATGATATCTTAGGAAAAGTTAGTCCTCATTTTTCATGCATTTTCCTACGTGCATATTCCACTCGTTACATGATAGTATTTTCAAAATAAACCTTCATCTGCACAAGAAACAACTTGTTTAGGTTTAGGTAATGAAACTACTTAGTTAGGTTTAGGAAAAGATCGTGGTTTGGGTTAAAACATGTTCTCAACCCAAGTGCTGGGTTGAAATGACCGAGCAGGCTCAACCCAGCGTTTGGGTAGATAAAATAACCCAGCATTTTTTAGTGTACAAATAAGTCAATGTTTGAGTTGAAATAACTACGAAAGTCTGATGTTTTTTGACCCATCCCGACCTCCTTCCTACGTGGCGTTTGTGACTCTTCATACTTATTGGTTCATGATTACATGGATTCCTAAAAAAATGATTTTGTGGGATGTATACGAATTATAGTGCATTACTTTTCGTATATGGTGTTTGAGAACAGCCTGACCCAGTAAGCATGATTTATTTTACTGAACCTTTATCCATGGAAGGTCAGCTTTAAAAAACCCTCATAATCCTGTCAGACTTGGGACCTGATTTTCAATGATCCGTAGTGGCATTATGTAACAATCTACTGTCTCTTTATGATGATAGCAAAGCCTCAACTTTCTTACCTATGTTTGGATAATGCAGGAGGTGTATTCAAAGTTTGAACCGTCTGCGCCATAATGGAAGGCAAATTCTTTTGTGAGCAGAGATCCTGCCATGCATTGTGCTATGATTAACTTGTGTGGTCTCATCTGGCTCGTGCGTCCAGAGGCCAATTGGTGCCGCTAGCAATTTCCGTCATCACCCAGCCAGGTCCAGAACAGGTCTCCGGGGGCCAGGATCCATTCAAAATGCTGATAATGTGGAATTATAAAACTGTTTTTGACAGTGCAATCCAACGGGCGCATCGCCTCCGTCGATAACAAGATGCAGCGGAATTATTACGGGAAAATTCCTCTGTGAGATATTGCTTTACATAAACAACGACTAAACCCTGGAAGCGCCATTTGGCCTTGTAATGGAATGAAGGCTAATGAGACAACCAAGGACGGATGGGATGGGAGACTGAAAGCGTTCTATTGCTATGTGCTGGTGTCACTCCACCAATCATGCCGCTAAATGGATTCGGCCCTTGCAGTGCCACATTTAATGCAACTATCATAAAACCAATACACACATATTAGCTGTATTTCACTGTGACAACTATATTTAACATAAACAAATAAATATGAATTATCTTTAACTTACAATGCGTCTACTGGTAAATTATAGCGTCTAATCATGTAGACAGTCCAGATTTGATAAAAGCTTCACACTGATACACTTTACATTCATGCAGCAGTTTATTTGAGATGATTAGCAGTGGAACTTGTACATACTAAAGAGTATCACCATGATTAACTCATAAGTCTCTAGCAAACAGAATAAATGTTATTTATTAGCCTAATCTGTCCTACTTTTACTGCATCACCAACAAGTGTTGATGTTCTGTCAAAATATGTTTGCGTTGATGTTATTTTGAGAGTCCCTCTTTTTCCTAAAAGTTGTGCATCCCATCACAAGAATAAAATATCAGTACAGCTATATTATTGTATCATGTATTGTATCAACATTTAGTCTTTATTCTTTAAAAGAATGATCTTTTATAGTAGAAAATATGACTTATAAAATCTATCTTATAAAATATAAAGTCTTTGCAGTTATTACTTGATATTTGTTTTCTATAAAATGTAATGTGTTTCCATCATGCATGGAGCTCTTGTAGTCAGTGGAGAATAACTGGGATTCCCGGCTCTCAGGTCATGAGGTTATTGATGCCAATGGCAGTTCTAAATGGGCGCTAGGGAGGCCCAGTTCTCGTAACATTAAAGAGGACCTATTATGGTTATTTTGAGGTGCATACTTGTATTTGTGGTTTCTACTAGAACATGGTTACAGGCTTTAATGTTCAAAAAACGCATTACTTTTCTCATACCGGCTGTGCTGCAGCACTCCTTTTCACCCCCTGTCTGAAATGCTCTGTTTGAGCTTCTGCCTCAACCCCTCCCAAAAAGCCCACTCTGCTCTGATTGGTCAGCTGACCCACTGTTGTGATTGGTTAACCGAACCAAACTCCTCGGACTTCACTCCAGCTCCGCTCCAACTAGCTTAGTTTGAGGGCGTACCAAACTAGCCACTAGGCAGGTATTATGCAAATGTGTTACTTGGTGACCTCATCGCGTTACTGAAGAAAGACTGGACTTTAAGCTAGGTGTTCCAGGCAGTTCAGGAGCAGTTCTGTAGCTAACACACTAAAGGAAAGGGAAAAGACAATAAAGCATATTAGGTCCTCTTTAAGCTTGGACCCACGTCTGCCCCTTTAACTGTGACGAATGCTGTTGTACATTTTTCTATCCGCATTTAACCCCAGAGAGGGGAAATTGTTATAATTCATGGGAAGTGATGAGTGAAATGTACGTTAACACTGAGTGAGTATGTTTGTGTTTATTGTAATATGTGTATCGTTAGTCATTTGGACAACCAAAGCTATGGGGTGTTGGTGGTATGTAACAGCTGTTAATATATATGACACAGCTATATTTGCATATGGCCCCACCCGAAATGGTCTAGACACGCCAATGCTGCAATGCTGATGTCATGACGCTTGGGATCAAGTGAGACAGAAATCTATCTGGCTCAGCTAAAACGAGCCTACTATCATTAATGAAGTAATGATACCATGTCATGGGACCTTTTTAAATGGTAGTAAAATACATCCAGCTATATAAGAAAGACTATATTGCAGCCGTGTATGACTTTTTTGCATCAGCCCTTGATATCCGTGCCGTCATGATGCTACCTGTCCACGGCACGGCCTCTAATCAAAAGCACCGGAGCTAAAGCACCGTGCATTCATCACAGCTCCGGATGATGTAGAGCTCTGGTGTGAGTTCCCACCAAAGAGCGAGAGCACAGCTGCTCTGACAGCCGTGATTGATGGTCAAAGCAGGACGAGGGGTTGCACAGGGAGCCCTTCCCTTTGTTTTTCAGCGTGACTTGGCTCGGGCGAGGTAATTTAAAAATGTTGAATCGGTAACATGCAAACTTAACCAAGGGCTTTTAATGATTCGAGCTGCTGACAATGCGATAAGTGCATCCTCACTGTATCAGGGAGTGGATGGGATTGACTTATTAGCTCCCCGCGCAGAGGAACAAAAGCACCGAACCATAACCGAGTCAAGCCCATTCATTTGACTGTAGTCAGCGAGCATGAAGGCTTTTAAGGTTATGAGTGCACTTTAGGGCTTCATGCACAGGCAACAAAGTATGCTTTTGTAAGTTTAACTGACCAAGCTGTCAGTTAATCATCCTGTCACGAAATCAATCATTAGCGAGCTAAATCCATGTCAGTGCTTTTAAGATGGCTCATTATTTAGTTCCACTCTCCAAGGGTGGATACAAGGAGCATCATGCGTATAAAGGAGCTTTGGATTTAACACTAGAGCACTGATTGCAAAGCCGTGTTCTGCTTAGAAGAACTACTTGTGACCAAGCCATTTGTGACCAGTTGTTTCAATGACAAACACGTAAATGGTTAGAATATGGATTGAATTTGAATCGCAGCAAAGCAAGGGTATCGTGGCATGCAGCGAGAACGATCTCCTTAAAGCTGGGGATGCAAAGTGGCAATGCGATTCTAATGTGGGCAGAGCATATTTACAGATTGTGGCTCCATAGGAGGTCCAAATCATGAATGTACATTAACTACAAAAAAGGGCTGGTATTTTTTATTCATACAGCTGTGAAGTTCATGGAAAACATGGTTGCTGTTTGAGCTGTTTGAACTCATCCAGATACAGTTTCTTGTCATTTTCTTGTTTGGGATATTATGTAATCTTGTAAACACAGTTGGAGAAGAGGCTGCTTTCATATGGCGGGTAACAAATTCTACATATAAAACCACTACTTGTAGTTTTTTGTATGGATTTAAGCTGCTGCTGGTTCTAGCTGCATAGTTAGTACATCCATGTGTGGTATCAATATTCTCATATAACTCTTGCTAGAAAGCTAATAAGCATATTGTCAGAATGTTGAACTATTCCTTTAAGCAGGGGATCTTTTATAGGGGCCAAGATAGCTGTAGAACAAAAACACATAACATAGTGTTACTATATCATAAAACAACTGAAACCCAAAGAGAGTAAAGTCAAACGGTTAAAGAAAGGCATCATCCACTCTCTCCAAACGATGACGTCAATAATGTGCCAGAAAAGCTAAACACACACACCATTAGATAAATGAGAATCCTCCCAATCAAGTCACAAATGCAACGCTCTACTTTTGGTCTGTGCGTGCCTCTCTGAAGAGCTTCCACGAAATCTAAAGTGAGCGGCGCTGACTGCCACTTCACGGAAGCCCTTCAGGGTAGAAAACAACAACAGGTGAAAGAGGTGGATGTGAGGTCACAAATGTCGATCTATACAAGCTGGCAGGCTCCCTTTTTTTATACTCATTTATCTAAACATGCACTGACTGCGGCTATTTTCTGCACACACGCACATTATTTGCACTAGTTTTATACACACAAGTTTATTCATATGAAAGAAAAAAGGTAGAGCATGAATTGAAAAGGCTTTTCAGACTCATGATTTTTGAAGATAAACTTTGTCATGCTGCTACAGTACATCAGGGGCAAAGTTCATTGATGCACATTGTGTGCCCTGCAATGCTTAAATAAGATTTTACTTTTTTTTTTTCCAGCTCCGGCTAATCATTTTGACTGCACTTTCTTCCATTTCAAATTAAAAATCTCCGCTGGATTTTAATCTTTGAGTGAACAAGCGAGGGAAAGAGGGGGCGAGGCTTGCCAAGCCAATTAGGCAGGCAATAATGGATTTGCAAGTCACTAGAGGAACCATTTGCCCTCTATTTAAATAGTCAAGATAATTACAGTATATTCAAAAAATACGAATGAGAATATCAGCATGTACAAATCAATTCGGCTAGCCGGTTTCTTTCATATGCCTCGAATCAGAAGTCAGACGGAGTGACAGAGAGGGCTTTGAGCACTCTCCGCCTCGACATGTCAGCGCCCTCGATGCTTCAGACTTTTCCCCTCTAACGGAGAGACAGCAGAAGAGAAGCTGTTGCCTCCAACCTTCTGACACAAACTCAAAAACTAGCAATTAGCATTGTTTAGACGTTCGACTTGAACAACAAAAGCGCATCTTTTGGGTTCAAACTCCGAAGAAGCTCCAGGTGAAAAATCCAGCTCCTTCATGCTTTGATGATCAAACAGCTTGATGTGCCGTCTATTGACACTTCTTCTGCCTTCGGGTTAGATCTCTCGAGCCACATTAAAGCTTTTGTGTGCGCGATCCTCCTTTTTTAATTCGCCCTTGTGCTGGTTTTACAGACACAGCGAGAAGTATACTGGAGGCTTCGCAGCAGCTAGTGGAGGTTGAAAGATTGTGCGGCGGCTGGTAAGGGCCTGACAGTCTGGGCACTGGATCAGTCAGTGGATTTGGGGGACTGGCGACTGGTGGCTAAAGCTATCCCCTAGGTGCACTGACAGAGCAACTTGCTTCATACTGGAACCAGGCTTGCGAGTGTGTGTGTGTCTGTCTGTCTATGTATCTGGAATCAGGATTTGTATAGCCCCTGGTGGACTCCCTGATGGCCTAGATGGAGAGCCCAAAACAAGCTGAAGGCTCCTATGGCCTAGAAAGATAGATTTTACACAGTCAGTGCTGTAGTGACAAGATTACACAAATACACCATATTAATACATCATTACATGTGCTTGAAACGTGCTTAAATTATATCATTTTGGCCTTCCAAAACGCTTCTTGGAAGAAACCAAAATAAGTAGCAGTAATGGAGAAGCAAAAGGTTGAATTTCGTTGGAAAAACTTTATATACACAACATATTTCTTCACGCATGGTTTTTTTTTTGCCAGCCACACAAAAGACCCAAATCTCTCCTGCTATATTGACAGTAACAGCAAGATAGGCTTTGTTTTTGACTGACATGTTTGCCTCGACTTTGCTTCACCTGTTTTTTGGATACTTCCCTGTCAAAAGTGTCTGAATAAATCCCTGCATGTATGCTGTATGCTAGCATCAGAGGAGCCCTCTTGTTGGGCTATTGCACCTTCTTGAATCAGATTTATTACGTGCACTTCCATTTTCCCCCTGGCCACTGCTCTTGACCAAAAAAATAATAATATTATACAATATAAAAGGTAGTCAGTGTTTAACACCAATGAGTGCATTAATTGGTTTTATGGTAAATGGCTGCATTTATAAAGTGCTTTTATCCAAAGGGCTTTAACATTTCATTCACACACTAATGGCAAGCCTACAAAGCAAGGTGCTGGCCTGTCCATCGGGTGCCATTTAGGGTTCAATGTCATGCCCAAGGACACTTTGACATGTGGACAGGAGGAGCTGGGGGTCAAACTGCCAACCCTGTGATTAGTAGACGTAGTAGTAGTCTGTTTTTCAATTGATTGTTGTGTTTTATTGTGTACTTTACTCCCTCCATTGGCTTCCAGTTTGCTTTAGAATCGATTTTAAGCTCTTGATGTTTGTTTTTAAAGCCATTAACAGCCTCGCGCCGCCTTATTTGTCCGAGATTTTAACTCTCCGCCGGCATAACAGGGCTTTGCAGTCATCGTGTCAACTTTTCTTTGAAATTTGCATACCTAGTAGCGCTGTGAGATTTCTTCCTGTGCTTTTTATGTACATTTTTATGATTGTATGATATGTTGTGTTTTTATTCCTGTTATGTCTTGATATTAACGTAAAGCACTTTGGGTACCTTTTTGGTTATTGTAAGGGGCTATACAAATAAATGTGATGGAGCAAACAACAAATAGTTTGAGCATTTACATTTCAGTTTGTGTACAGGTTATACTGTATAAACAATATGTGATTTAATTAGCAAGCTTTAGAGGTGGTACCAGATTTTTAAACTTGTTTTCTTTTTACCTTAGGACGGAACCAGGCTGGCCGTTTCCTCCTGTTTCCACTCTCCATGCTAAGGTAAGATAGCCATCTGCTGGCGGAAGTAACGTTATTCTAAATATGATAGTATATGATTGTAATGTCGCTGTTTTGGCACTGACTGCAGTTCACTTCTTTCTTAGTTCAACATAGTACCTTTAACTCTAAAACAAAGAAGCGTATTTTCCAAAATGTCAAACTAATCCTTTAAACTGAGGGGAAAAATAAGGATAATACCAACAGCCACAATTTACTGTAACTGCTGGTCAAGTTTATATGCTCATTATGATGTTTAACATTTTGGGAACAGCTCAGTTTTCTCAGCCATGATTTTGCAGCACTCGGAATCCACATTATTTCAGCTTGAACTGAATCGCTGGTACAGAATATAAATATCGATTCATATCTCCCTGAATCTTTCCATTTTCGTTAGCAAGCACAACAAATCACAACGGTCTCCGCATATTTATTTGTCTCTCACTGAAAATAAACAGCCTGCAAAAAAAAAAAGAAATGCGAGGAATCTTTAATCCTGATCATCCTTCTAAATATGAATCCTCCGTTCTGCAGCAACAGACAGCTTGTTTGACAGATACGGTGAATAATTAATACAGCTTTGTCAAAATACATAACAGTGTTTCCCCCATATATACTTCAGCAAACAATGACTTATATTTAGACGTTTTAATGGTAACATCAGTGACAGGGATGGGTGAGGAAACAGTGTTTTTGTGAGTCACGCTTGTGTTGTCTCAAAGTGATTGTGAGGTCGCCATCAGGACCGTTTTTTTTCTCCCCAAGAGAGACCATTAACATAAAATCACTCTTTCCTTCCCTTTCATGCCGCCACAGTCTCACTTCTCAAGAGTCACTAAAAAAGAAAGGAGTAATGTGCCTCATAAGTCAGCGTCGCCCTCAATCATTCAGGAAAGCATCTAAAGGGAGATTGCGGTTCATGTTGAACGTTTGAATGTCATGTTATTTGACATGTCGAGAGGAAACTGCAAGAAAGTGCATGTGTGCGTGAGAGATAGAGAGAGAGAGAGGAGGAGATGGGGAGACCCCTCAGATACTTCCAAACAATGCTGCATTATTTATAGCACTGAGTCTGCAGGAACGTTATTTGACGCAAACGGAAATGTGTCACTAAGGAAGCTTTATTTTTTTTTCTTTCGGGGTTGTGTAAAATATTTAAAGTCGCCCAGTTGCACAGTAATTCCACGCCATTATCGTTTATTTATTTAGTGTTATTTTCTTTTGGTCTGTGAAGAAAATAGTTTTCAAAGTTTGGTGTACAAGAACTTGACCGATGTTGGAAGAAGTGCGAAGATTCTTCACTTAAGGAGAGTCTTTCTACATTGGCGACATTTACTTAAAGGTGCAGTGTGTAGGATCTGGCAGTATCTAGCGGTGGGGTAAGGAGATTGCAACCAATAAATGACGATCTTATCCTAAACCTAGTTTTGTAGTTTTGTTGCCTAAACCTTTGTTTCCTGTAAAGACAGATGTTTATTTTGAAAAGACTGGAGTGGAAATTGACATGTGCGTAAGATATCACATCTTGTATGAGGATACAAATCATCAGCAACATGTACACGTATATACGTATTAAAGATATTACATTAGTGGATTGTTTTTAAGTAGTATTTTGGGCATTTGCGTTTATTACAGACGGTGGAGAGACGTCAGGAAATAAGCAAGAGAGACACAACAAAGCTTCCTGGCAACAACATCAAACTGCGCAGGTTTAATCAGCCACAATAACCTCAAACACCTGTGTGGCTATATGCAGGGCCTTTAATCTTTAATAATGTATCGTATTTTATGAGATAATCATAGTTTTTGTATGTAAAATCAAAGTAACTATAGCTTTTAGATACATGTAAAAAGTACTCTCTGAAATGCAGTCGAGGAGATTTGGGTGTAATGTTCGGTGAAATGTACGTAAGTTCAAATCCTCTAAATGAACACACGCAGTCTCTGGGATGATCTACAAAGAGTAAACACCAACCGTCTGCAATCTTTCATAAACATTATAATTTCAATTGTCGGTAATGTGTCTTTCTAATGGTCCGCAAGCTGCACAACTCATCAAAGAACGTCCTCCCTCCAGGCCAAATTTGATAAATCTAGAAGTATCTTTTTTATTATTAATTTGGGATCTCCCAAAATCCATTCTTACATTATTAAGCTTCTCTCTTTGTGCTTCTCTCACTACGCCTGCAGTGAAAGCAACAACAACACAAATTAGTGAATGCACAGTATATGTCCATCGGGAAAGAGAGCGTCATCTTGGACACACTATAGACGAAGTATGTAGCTTTCAGTCCCCGTTGACAGGACACAATCAGTCCAGAGCAGCTGTTTATTCTGGAAGCTAGGTGGAGGACGGGGCTGTCATGGCGTTCCAAGGCCGGTAGCTGGTCCGACTATTTGCTGTCACACACAATGTGTGTTCAGACAAAGAGGCAGCAAAATACAATGACCCCTGGATCGCTATTTGGCAGCGAAAAGGATCATGCAAATTGCACTTCTAAGCGGAGAGTATGGTCAGAGTCACCGGGGGGTTTGCGGTGGCCGCCGCTCGGACTCTGGGTGCTTTGGTAGGACAGCGTGCAAAACACCAAAAACCAAAGGGAGTGGATGCAAAGTCTTTGGGTTTGGCTCAAAGTTATTGTTATTCCTGTCAAATAATCTTTAAAAGAGTTGGAACATGTGGCAGTGAACACGTCTATGAACATTTCTATGGTTTCAACAGACTTAAAATGAATTCATGGGTGCAACTGTTAACATTTATTGTTGTCGATGTGATAGCTCATGATCTAACACTAATGCTATGGTACATAATACACAATTGCTGTCAAAACGAATGGGAGATACCATAGCAATGTACCATAATTGATCAATCCTATGTCCCGCCCGCTTAGTTACTGTTGCTAGGTCAGACAAGGTTGACAAAAAGAAACATGGCGACAGCAGTTCTGTTTATTCGGGTAACGCAATGTGTATTAGATCGACAGTAAGGACTACAGTAAACAATGGAAGGACATTTTCAAGATGCTTACTTTTACCTCTCTCCATCCCCTAGTACCAGAGAGAGTGCATGGGGCAGGATATGTTAGTCTAGTCTGCCTGACTCATTGATCCTTTATCTGACTGAGGTTTGTGCAAGTTCCAATCTATGACCCCGACTCCGACCTCTGAAACATCAGGAACCAAACAGCTCTGTGTGCTGCTACTTCAGCACCACGGCGCTGTCCGTGGTGCTGAAGTAGCAGACGGGTTTGCAATTGCAACTTTTTCTCTGAGTCCCGCTCTTCTGTCAGTTATCTATAAACTATAGAGTGATGTAGAGATGACGTATTTTTGTAGGACAACCCGGAAGTTAGAATCGCAAATTTTCCCTCGACAAAAAGCCAATGAGATTTTTCCATTGTTTTTTGGATTATTGCAGAAAATAACCTCTGTGGCAAACATTTATGATACTTACACGTTTTG
>CAKALG010015328.1:0-12621 GCA_916700815.1 Helicolenus hilgendorfi | reverse complement strand
GGATATGTTAGTCTAGTCTGCCTGACTCATTGATCCTTTATCTGACTGAGGTTTGTGCAAGTTCCAATCTATGACCCCGACTCCGACCTCTGAAACATCAGGAACCAAACAGCTCTGTGTGCTGCTACTTCAGCACCACGGCGCTGTCCGTGGTGCTGAAGTAGCAGACAGGTTTGCAATTGCAACTTTTTCTCTGAGTCCCGCTCTTCTGTCAGTTATCTATAAACTATAGAGTGATGCAGGGATGACGTATTTTTGTAGGACAACCCGGAAGTTAGAATTGCAAATGTTCCCTCGACAAAAAGCCAATGAGATTTTTCCATTGTTTTTTGGATTATTGCAGAAAATAACCTCTGTGGCAAACATTTATGATACTTACACGTTTTGTTCAGCAAGATAATCTTCATGAATGAACACCCCTTTTATGATTTTTGAATTGTAATCTGCATTTGCCAGAAGTAAAAAGCTAACGTTATATAGACTATAAACGAAGTACACCACGATCACATGATTATGAGTATACACTACGAGGCTGTAAAGGCCGGGGAATCAGCGTGATGACGTTTAGCTGTCTCATTTAGCCACTTGTTAGCAACCGCTTTTTCTGTGAATCTTCACAATTCACAGGTGGAATATTTACTGACATATTTTATATTGTAGAATAGACCGTTACAATCTCTTAAGCTTGTGTTAACCACAGATTTTCAAACATCTCACAGAACACCCATTGATTTCGAGACGAGGGAACCGGAAGTGAAAAAATGCTGACTCATTTCTGTGTTTTAAGACTCATTCCTGCAGCACTTTACACACAACCAAAAGAGTTGTTAATGGGGCGGTTCATTAGACTTGGGTGAACGAAACGAACCGGGTCCATCTCCCCTGTTAAAAATTAACAAATCGCCTATGAGGTTTTGCTCTGGAAGAAATGTAATTGCCTGCCTAATCCTTCCTTAAAGTCTGTCCTGTAGACCAGTGGTTCTCAACAAGAGGTCCTTGAGGGAGTTCCAGGTCCCCAGAAAAATGGGGAATAACTTATTTTCACTATTTAATTCACTATAGAAGTGAGCCCAATGTGAGTAGGAGTCAGAAGAGAGATCATATCTCCTCAACTGTAGCTGACAACTATGTAATTCTGGTCTTAATCATATCTAACAACCAAGCAAAATCTTTTCAAATGGGGTTCCGTGACACAATGTGCATCAATGTAGGGGTCCTTGACATGAAAAAGGTTGAGAATCACTACTCTAAACCATTTAGTGTGGCATGGAAATGGCACATTTAACAAATAGTTTAGTTAGTGTGTTGTTAACACCGACTATGGCAGTAACTCTACCCCTGCAGTAGTAAAAGTCCTTTTCCTTGAATGGGATCTGTTGGTAGCAGTCAGAGGACAAGTGATGTGCTGCAGGGCAGCGACTGTTTGTTACTGAAGCTGAGTAGAGGACACGCTCCTCCACCTCCACCTCTATCTGTTCCAATAGTTTGAACTAGTGACCCCCCCTCATTTTTCTACTTTCCCTGCAGGCCGTCGCTGTTATCACAAGCAGGAGAAAGTACCACTTAGCTCTATATTTCTTAATCGAAATGGGGAAAAAATGGAAATACATTGTTGTTCGGACACACTGTCAGTCTCCATCACTGCCGTTTTGTTTCCCTCCCTGGAAATAAAGAGGGGTTAAAGAGAGAGTGGAAAGATGGGGAGCCAAGGTGTTTCTTCCTCCCAGTGGTAATTACATATTGATCCAAGTCACGGAAGATCTAAACGGTGACACCGCGTTGAGTTTTATCTTAAAAGGAACTTGTCTGTTTTTCTTTCTTTGTCCCCTTAAATTCTACAGTGGCTGAGAGCGAGGAGAAATGATATTCAGCTAATTACATTTTCATGGAGCCGTCCCTCTTCCCTTGTCTCCCGCTTTCAGGTCTCCGTTGTTATGGACTTTACAATTACTTGATAATTAAATGGTGGAGGTCTTTCTACTCTACTGTTTGCAAAGTCCTTTATTCGTTCTATGAGGGAGACTTTTTAAATTACCCAGTCACTCCCTTTCTCCGCCTCTCGCCCCGCACTCTCTCTCTGTCTTTCAGACTTCACTCGCTGTCTGTCCAATGATCCAGAACAGCCTTCAGTGTCCCCCCGCTGATGAATTAAAAGTGTTCCTTTGGCATTCGAGGCCTTGGTGGAGGATTCAAAGGCAGGAGGCAAATAAAAAAAACAATCTTTTCTTTGAGGAAGTCAGAGAGAAAGAGTCCCTCCTCTTGTCAAGCTGAGCTGAGAATCTTTTTTTTCATGCCAGAAGTTGATGGACGATATTAACAAAATGTTAACGGCAATGGCATCTCAAGGACACAAGCATTTTTATGTGCACTTTAAAAGCTTAAATGGGGCAAAATAAATAAGATTATTAAGCATTCATGTCACGGATAAAGCTGTTATGTTTTATTCCAAGAGCTGCTGACCGTTTTCATTCAGCTATATCAGCTGAGGAGACAAAATGAGAGAAAAGTTCTTCTTTAAATTCAGGTTCTCTTTCCTTTTTTTTTTGTTCTGCCAACAAAGCCTGCCCCGCTTGACCCTCAGTTATTGTAAAATTTCAATTCTGTGTTTTATCTCGCACATTTATTTCGCAACGCTCTCCAGGGTCTGGTTCACAGTCTGCGCACATGTCTGACTCACTCCGAGTTTTTTTCCATGGAGCTGACTGAGGTGTTGCATCACAAAGCCGTGGAGTGTGGATAAGTAGAGCAGCATTTATCCCGACAATTCTGACTCTCAAACATGCTTTAAACTCCGAGATAGGTCAATATTCTCAGGTCTTTTTTTTATTGCACAATAGCTGTATTTGCAAAAACCGAAGGAAAAGTCAACGTTGACTTATTTTTAAAGGGGACTTATCATGAAAAATCACTTTTTCAGTGTTTGTGCACATATGTTTGGGTATCTGGAGTGCCTACCAACCCAAATAAGACAACCCAGTCAGTTTTTTGTGGGCTGCCTGGATCAGAAAACATGCGATTCAACAAGCCAATCAGATTTGGCTCCCCTTCCTATGTCACATGAAGGCTCATTAGAATATATTGCCCACAGCTTGAGAACTGCCTTTGCCAAAGTATTTCTTGCAAGCCAATCAGAGCAGACTGTGCTTTTCTGGAGGGTTTCAGACAGACGGTGAAAACAGGACTGACATTATGTGAAAAATGATGTTTTTTGAACATTAAAGCATGTAAACATGTTCTACTAGAAACACAAAATACAAGTATGAACCAGGAAATGAGCGAGAAACTTCCCCTTTAAGTTATGTAAGGAAGTTAAATTGCATAACTTTATGTAGGTTACGTAATGTTACCTAACATACTTAACTTATGTATGTAGCCTTGCGTTACTTTTGGACGGACCAGGGTGGAATGTGTTTATATACGCTCGTTAAATGCAAAGTGTCCTTTCAAAATAGACTTCAGTTTTCACAGAAACTTAGGTTTAGGCAACCAAACCAGAGTGAGTTTCTCTTAGTAAAAAAAAGGCGGTTTTCATTCACTATTTATTTCCAGTCACTCCCACTTTGCCATTTTTTCGGTCGCTGTTAAGCCACCGTCAATGCCACTCAACACTTGCCCCAGATGTTTCAAATTAAAAGCCTCCCAGAAGCAAGTAACAGAACCCCGCCTTTCTTCAGCTATTATTTAAAACTTGGCCATTATTTGAATACCAGCTTACATTTGAGAGTTTACATTACTGCGTATACTTGTCTTGTCACTACTGTTTAATCACAATTTGTAGATGATTTGGGCCTAATATTTAACATAAGGAATCAGCTTTTAAGTTTTTTATGAATTAAATTAAATGAATCAAAGCAACTTTAACTTCTCTGATTCCATTTTCAGCAACAGTTTATACCCGACTTTGGAACTTCTTTAGAAGCTATCCCATGATGCTGTGCTTCAGTATGAATACTCAACTGGTTAAGATCCATTTCATTGAAATGTACATATCACATTCCCTTATCTTTCCATTGCCCTAGCCGAGCCCTAAGCCTTCTTTTCGTCTCTCTTTTTTACACACTCCATCTCAATCTTCTTCTCTTTTGCTTGAACCCCATCGCCCTCCATTCTAAAAAAAAGGGATTGAATATCTTTGTGAAACAGTCTCATATCAGTCTGCCTTCACTTTCTTGCTCAGTACCTAGTCTATCATTTCCAGGACTCGAGGGCCAAAATGAGCAATATTCACTTATATTAAAGCCAATGAAACTGCATAATTTCCCTCCAAATTGGAACTTCTTTGTATCACAGGGCCCCGAATTTGCAGGAGCAGCCAATCTTCTGACATATAAATTGCGAGAACATATTTTTATGAGACTACAGGACATCATTCACTGATTGGTGGAAGTTATTTCCAGGAGAAACCTTTCTAAATTGGTGGCCAGCACACAGATAATCAGTCTTATCTGGTCTGCTCTAGCTCCAAGAAAATTGAAGTGATTTCTTACTCACTATTCTTTAATCATTCAAAAGGTTGCAAGTCATTAAGGTGCTTTAGTCTCTCATAAAAGTCACGTTTTTCTGTCTTGAATCCTTTAGAATATTTGTCATACTGTGTTAAAGGCAGATTCAATTAATTAGCTTTATTTGCTTGTCCTCAATAGGAAAGCCAATGCATAACAAGACTTTAGCTGAGACTAGATTGCGGCTGTATTCTTGATTGCATTGCATAATTAATCAATTGGGAATTAGTTGAAAATGCAACAGTAAAAGTTTTATATTTTTCAACTTTTCAATGTCAAACCTGGCTTATGTTGACAGCTTTTTATTAGCAAAGAGCCAGCGATGCTTGATAGTTAAGGAGGTCTAATGCAACATCTAATTCTCACACAAAGACCAGATGGAGCATTGTTGGCCAGGGCCAGTGCAAGGTAATCGAAAGCACTTTTCATTTATTTGAAAGTGTGGACTAAGTGACAAATATTCTCTCCCAAAACAGATGCAAAAAGCATTGAGGGAAGTGATTGGCATAAACAATGTGTACACTCAAGACGATCTTAATAGTGGGTAGCAACCAAAGACTGTAAATAGGAAGTGGACGTAGTCACCGTGACGTTACCCATTGGTTTGTGGACTGCCGTTTTGAAGCCTTGAGTTCGACATTTTGGCCATCGCCATCTTCGTTTTTGGTCATAGCAATCTTGGTTTTTGTCCGTCACCATCTTGGTTTTTTGGCCATCGCCATCTTGGTTTTTGGTCATAGCCATCTTGGTTTTTGGCCGTCGCAATCTTGGTTTTCAGTCATAGCCATGACTCAACATGTTTAGCCGCTTTAAAGATCCCCTCTCAGATAACCAACAGTTCACCCCAGTGCAAAGGTTGCATCACGGGAGTAAATGCACCGAGAAGACATCTTATTCTTTTTTGCTACTTCTCTGGCATATACATGAGTAACCTCCCCAGCTCCACAGTAATTGCCAGATTTGATATGAATGTCATTTCAACCTCTTGAGGTGTCATGATTTCGCGGAAGGTACTTTGTGTGCCGCGGAAAAGCAACACAGGAGGAAGTGTCTTCCTTCCTCGGAGTCTGAATTACGGCACAATCGAGCAACTGCTCAGAAGTGCCATAATTTAGCCTTTGAGAACAAAGACGACGGAAGCTGGCTTGACATTTTTATTGAAAGTGGCAATTTTTGTACATTTTCGTAAGGTACACCGGCAACCTACAGCGATGATGGGTGAGCATCATAGATGATGAAAAATGTATATTCTCTTTGTGTAAATTGAATCAACTGCAGTCAAGTAAAAAAGGGTTGAACATCTTCTAAAGCTTTGATATCTAAAACTAGACATTGGCCCATGCTTTTGCTGCATACTCAGCATGAGCATCCCTTTAGCACATGCATAAGAAAAGAGTCAAGTAAGCCTTTTTTGAGCCAGAATGGCCCACTGGGCAGGAGGAGAATCTTTCTATTGTTTCTGTACCATGAGCTAGTTTGACATACTGGAAAGACCCTGCAACAGGGAACAAGAAAGTGGAGAAAGATTCACATAGTAATGGACAGGTTGACTGCGTCACCAGCACTCCCACGGCCATGAAAAGGTTAACTGCCTTTCGGAGATCATATGCCATTCAGGAAAGTCGAAGAGGGCCAGTGCTAAATTTGCCAGGCGGATCAGTGCAGAGCCAGAGGACGGAGAGCTATGCTCTGAACGTGATCTGAACTCGCTGGCCTCCTTGCCTTGATGAATGGGATTAAAGTTCTGCATAATATATTGGAATATATTATATTACCACTGCACCATTCCATAGATTAAAAGGCAAGGAGTAAAACAAGATGTGCAGCGTACAAAATAAAAGACTGGGGCTCTAGTTTTTATGCAAATATCATTAATCAATATAATATCTTGCAGGTTGCAGCTAAGTGAGTAAAATCTGGGCGCAGTTGCTTCTGGGTTTTGTGTATTTTAGGAAGTGATTTAATTCTCCAAGGTGGGGTCAGGTAATTTATTTTTTTACCCAGTAATGTAAATCCCATCTGGACAGGCCGTGTCTTTGTTTTTCACCTTCTAATATGAGTACATTTAGACTCCGTTCACCTTCTAATATGAGTACATTTAAACTCAGTTCACCTTCTAACTATGAGCACTTTAAAATGGTTACAAAGAATTATTCCTAATTTTCCGAGCGTTCTCTTATGAATGTCCAGCAACACATGACGCACATGTCAATTTTCGCTCACACATACAGTCTTTTCAAGATAAAGTTCCGTCTTCACAGGAAACAACTTGGTTAGGTTTCGGATCGTCATTTGGGTTAAAATAACTCCGGAAATGATGCAGCATAAGTACGGAAGTTACGTGACAAATAAATCAACGTTGACTTCTGGTTTCACGCGGGATACGAGCATCGGTCTCCTGGGCTAAAGTCTGGTGTTTTTTGACCTACCAATCCCCCGCGACCTCCTTTTTACGCAGCGTTTGTCACTCTTTATATTTCCTGGTTCACGACTACGTGGATATGTGGGATTTATACAAATAACAGTGCAGTACTTTCTGTATGTATAGCTATGAATGATGTATGAGAACAGCCTGCATGGTCATATTTAGGACTTTTTTCCGAGGCATTATGGAGAACATTTTTCATTCCGCTCGCTTCAATCCTCCTCTGTATAAGTGGATGTTACATTTGACACTATCCATAATGGCTGGATCCAAATCTCTGTTCCCCATATGGGAAACATAATAACCCAATGAGGATTCAGTCTTAAGAGATTTCCTCCTCTCTTCTCATCCTGCTATGACCTCCTACCCCAAGCTCCCAACTCCATGTTAAGCTGCATCATAAACACATTTAAATGCAGGTTCCCAACATGGCAAATCACACGGCGTGGGAGTCAGCCAGGGGGGGAATACCCTCCCAGAGCCAAACGAGTCATGTATGTTCGCAAACCTTCCGGAAAGGCCACTCTGGCTTACGCAGATAAGGAAAATGGAGAAATCATGTGAAGTAATGGGCATGAGAGGCACTAATCCATCCCAAATGCTATACGCAACGCTATAAAATTCTTCCCAATATCCTGTCAAGATCCTCAAATGCAGTTAATTATGCCCACTGTGAAACATTGATTCACTTTAAATCCTTCAGCGCAGCTCTCGCAGGCTGACCAGAAAGCAAAAGATATTACTCTGCAAGTCTTGCGTACAGCCTAAATCTGTCAAGAAAGGTTTGATAAGGGCCTCCTTGTATTTTATCTTTTTTTTTTGTTGTCTTTCTCCCCCACCAACCCTTGTCTGCGGAGGGCTCTAAAATAAGAAATCCCTTTCCGCAGATATAATTAATCACTCTGGGAGAACAGGGCGTGTAATTATTTAGGTTACCACAGAACTCTCCGAACCTCCTCCACCTCAGCCCCCACCTCCCCTTCACTCTACATCGAAGCGAGGCTTTTAGGAGACACATAACCAAGCCAAACACGGCACTATTTTGCTGAGCCCTGTTTTGTTTGAAGGACAAATGCATGGCCGCCGTGCAGACAAATCTTAAACGACTTAAACCTGCATACACACTGAGACAGGAGGCGATAAAAGCTGAATGTCTGTTTTAAGTATTTTGTAGCAGGAGATGGCTTACCTTTCTTTTTGCATTACAAAAAGAAAAGGCTTTCATACAGCTTGATAATACAGTGATGATGACGATAGTGATGACGATGATAGTTGACGTCTGGTGCTGAATATAACAAGTAACTGTCCAGAGAACCTTTTTCTCTTTCACACTGTAAGTGTTGGTGGATTTGTTGAGCGTCAGTGAGATAGTGAACGAAGGAGGTGGGATCGCCTCGCCTCTTCTTTCCTCCCCAGCCTCTCTCTCGCAGGCAATTATACACCCTCCCTCTTGCTGATGAAGAGTTCAGCATCAGTTCACCAAAAGATTAATACGGAACGATGAACACACCCTTTGGAATGGTCCTGGCTGATTCAGAATTAGCCCGATTAGAGGGGACCTCAGCTAAAATCCCCCTGCAGACGAGTCCAGCAGCCCATAGAAAAGTTACTATTGTGCAGCGTCAGCGGGTTTGCACCAAGCAGCCAGAGAGGGGGGAGGAAGGCCAGCGATGTGAGCGCTGCCAATTGGATAACACGGGTGTCCAAATGAGAGATGGCAGAGCTTGTCAGGGGTGTGATTGAGCCATGCTTTCCAAAGGGAGGGGAGATAGATAGTTCTGCATGGTATGATGCCCCGAACGGAGGGAGTATGAACCTGAGTGTTCGAAACCAGTCAGAGGACATCAACACACATCTCGCTAATTCTCCTGATGAGCTGTGTTATTAAGGAGGTGTCATGTTGCTGTAATCTTAACTCTCAGTGATGTGAGGACCTCTGCAAGCAGACTGCTAATTCAGATATGAAAAATGGTTAGGGAGGTGGTGCTGCAGGGTTTGACGTCCACTACAGACTACATTCATGATAGCGGCTCTATGTTGTAATGTTAGTTCATCCAGCAGCAAAGGTGAACTGCACTCAGTGAGTCTCGGCCTATAAAGGCCCACTGTGGACGAGTCCAGAAGCCCCACCCTGGTTGCTGCACAGAGCGTTATCGCTTGTTTATTCAAAGTGTAATATACTGAACATGTTGCGTGTCCAAGTTGCACTGCAACTCAACACTGCACGTCCTTGGGTACCCAGCAATACACAAGTGTGAAGTTGATCAGATGAATGGTTCTCGAGATATGGGAAGGACATGCCCACATACAGACAGACATATTCCTTGATTTATAGTTAGATGTGAACATCAGAAAGCTAATATGATCACAATGACAATGCTACCATGCTAAAGTTTAGCAGGTACAATGTTTACCATGAGCACCATCTAAGTGTTGTTGTCAGCAGGCTAAGATTTGCTACTTAGGAACTGGGAACCATGAAATTATGCACCAAGTTTTGCGCCAAACCATCAAACAGTTGTCAAGATAAGAAGCCAAAAATGTTCCTCGCTGGTGGAGCTAGAGAAAAAGTCAGTCCAGTTCATCCTCTGGGGAAAATGAAAGCCTGTAAGAGCCAATGCCGTTAACATGGCTAAAAACTCAACTAAAATGTGAATTCAACATTCCCATCTAACAAGAACAATAATGAGATGGAACAGAAGCGGCTACATCTATAAAGCGCACTGCCAGCTTCTGTGGTGATACATTTTCCAACTCCCTGCAGTAAATCCAGGATTATTGGTGGATAGGTCAAAAGAAAAAGCACCCCGAGCAGTTTTATTGAGAGGCAATGACTCTATTGGTGGAGTGATTTTCTGAATTTGAATCAAATCGGTTATGCACAAAGAAGGCAGAATAAAAGGAATGAATGAATGTTTGTATACACAAGCTGCCAGCCAAGGATTCTTATCAGTGTGTGGGTGATTTTAATAAACGCTGTGTACATTAGGGGTATGTTCCTTTGGTGTTATCATGCCTGTGTGCTATGGAAACATAGATGCGAACCCATGCAGCCCCCTCTCCCCCGGCCCGTCTTTGTCTTTCATTTCTCTCCCACACACTGTCTCTCCGCCGCGGCGCCGACTCTGAAGTGACTAATACTTTAAAAGTTCCTGTAGCCAGGGGAAAGACTGTCAAGCGAAATTACATGTTGGGAAGATCTTTCATCATCGTGAATGTTGTCATTTGCCTTCCCTCAGCAAATGACGCGACTTCGAAAGTAAACAGTAACATGAGGACAAAATAAAAACAGTCGTGCTGTGATTCTAAACCTCCACTGTTAGTTTTAACTTATTCTTATTTATTACCCTCAAATCTTTCAAAATACAAAAAGAAATGTGACAAGACAACGTAGCTTTCAGAACTTACATCTGACAGCTGGCATTGAGGTTTTCGACCTTTAGCTGTCCAGGGAAGATATGCTGAGACCTTTTCGGCACCAACCCGCCCATATATTATATATAATTTCACAAATCAAACCTGGGAGCTGCTCCGTGATAATGACTATCTCCTTTCAGCCAATGAGGAGATTCACAGAGGCAAAGAGGGGTTAGCAGCCTTGCTGACGTGCACCTTATCATACTTTTTTGTATCCCAATCTTTTCATCAACTTAAGTGATTAGAACCGGCAACATTTAAGCGAAGAGCCTCTCTATTCTGCCTCTCTGTTCTGCTGATTGTGCACCCGATAATTGTCCCATTAAAACTTTGAGAGCAGCAAACTATTCTGCCACACTCAGAGCTTGAGCAAGGTCTTCAAGTGTTGCCATTGTAGCCCTGTAAAGACCATTGTGTACTGTGTACCTAACTGGACTTGAAGGCATGTATGCTTTTTTTCTTGGATAATACCCTGGAGAATAGTTCAACCTGCCAGTGTGACCTCTTTGATTGTTGTATTGTCCATACAGCACTTGAGTAACACTTCAAATGTTTTACATTCATATTCCTTTTATTTGATTCTTTAGACTTTGGTTGAATGTCGCATACATAGTTCTTTGCGCAGGGATTGACCTTGCCTTTAAAGAATTGTTAAGCAAAACCTGAACTTAGTTGAAGGGCAACAACGATTTTCTACTCTACTGTCTCTTTATTTCAATTTAAACCTGTAAATGTCAATGCATTATTATGATTACTGCGATCAATAGGAATTACTGAGGGGTATGCTTAAGTTGTGATACTGCTTTGTTGACCACCAAATGGAGTGTTCTCTTCTGCAAGGCAACATATTCACCCCTCAGCAGGTATTCAAACCTGACGTCTAATGGCAATAATGCCGCGCTCTTGCCAAGTGACTCACACTGAGTAGCAGAGGGTGATGCAGCGGCCTTCGTATCAGTGATAATTAAGATGAATTTGACTTTGGCAAAGGCAAGGGGCCGCACATAAGCTACAAAGTTTCTATAGAAAGTCACAAAACATACATGCAGTCTCTGATGGATTCAGGGGGTGTTCTAACAAACCGCAGCAAAAGTGCCTTCTTGGATGCCCCTATGGAAAATAATCCCTTCCAGTGGCGAAAACGTGATAAAGTGGCTTATAGGGTGCCCTTCTAGTGGAGAAAACGTGTTGCAGTGCCCTTTAATTTGCCCTTCCAGTGGAAAAAATGTGATGAAATGCCCTTTAGTTTGCCCTTCCAGTGGAAAAAATGTGATGCAGTGTCCTCTAGAGTGCCCTTCCATTGGAGAAAACGTGATAAACTGCCCACTAGAGTGCCCTTCCAGTGGAGAAAACGTGATAAAGTGCCCACTAGAGTGCCCTTCCACAGGAGAAAACATGATGCATTGGCATCTAGGTTGCCCTTAAAATTGAGAAAACATGCTTGAAAACTTTCTGCGCATTGGTGCCCCACCACGTGCAGCTGGTGCCCTTTATATTTTCTTCGCCACTGAGTCCACCACTGCATGCACTCACTGCGCAAGTAGGACATGAATGCAACTGTTCAGTCTGTCGTCGAGGCAGCTTGATAGACCGGGCTTGCTAACACGATCAATACATTTCATCAAGTCGGCGCCATGTATCAGCCTTCCTGGTCATGTAAGCCATGCAAGAGGCACCAGGGTACATTGAGGCGGTGACAAGAGGTTAGCCAAAGGAGAGGAAGGGTCAGAGAGAGAGAAAAGAACAAGAGGGAAAAACAGTGAGTGGGAGAAAGAGAAGAAGGAGGCCTTGACAAGGGCAAATGGATGAGAGAACACACTTGAATAAAGGGGATGTCAGAAAAATAGAGATGGAGGATCTGAGAATGAGGACAAAGAACACAACAATATGCTCCATCTTCTTTTATAGGATCTTGACTGTGGGAAAGGTTAAGCGAAACGCGGCGCCATATACGGAGGCAAATGTTCATTCAATACCCCACCAGTGTTATTTTTAAGGTCTTGGCCTCGGTATCTGCGGATCATTTTACAGGTGAGCGAGCAGAGGTTGGAAAATGAGATTTAAGGTCATCGCAGAGAGCGCACACTCATTCTTGCAATAAACTCCTGCTGAAAAATGAAACAAGATTGTTGATAGATCTCCAGGGACGGAGGCGCGGTATGAATATAACGTTACAATTACAGATATGGAATCTATAAAGATCAGTTTTGCTGTTTCATTTCATTGACTTTCCTCGTTTCACTGACTTTGACTCAACTCTTTTAAAAAAAAAAAAAA
>CAKALG010015326.1:0-10622 GCA_916700815.1 Helicolenus hilgendorfi | reverse complement strand
AATATAATATGATTATGAAATAGGCCATTCTAAATAATGAGAACTTTTAAAGGTCCCATATCATGGTCATTTTCAGGTTCATACTTGTATTTTGTGTTTCTACTAGAACATGTTTACATGCTGTAATGTTAAAAAAAAACAACTTTATTTTCTCAAATGCACAATTTCTGAATATGGGCTGTGTGTATTTCTCCGTATACTGAGCATTTTGATAGTTTAACACTATTTATAAAGCACTCAAACCTTTTTTATAATATAAAAGACATGAAAATCTCACTTTTTATAATATGAGACCGTTAATAAACAACCATCAGGATATGAAAATGGCTGTTATCTGTGGAGGAAAGGTGCTACATTTTAAGGATGTTAACAGTAGACCACAGTTTTTTTTTATTATCTTGTGACAAAACTTCAATGATTTGAACACTTGAGCCCCCATTCAATAAAAATGTGGAGCATCCATATTCTTCAGAAATTACAAGCCGACTTTCATGGCATCATGGGATCTGATGTGTTTTATTATAATGGATATATGGGCAGAATACTGACTTTTTTAAAGGTCCCTGTCACCCATAAAGAATTTGCATGTTTGAAATTAAACTCCTACATAACATATACCTCACTAATGTTTCCATTACATACTTTTTTTTTTAAAGAAATTCACAGTCACACTCTCTTTTACTATTTCAATTTTACTACAAAATTGTGGTGAGATTTTGTCATTTTCATCATTAGCTATAATCACAATTTACAGCTGTCTGTGAAAGACACCACTCTATATTTTAAATGTAAATACTCAAAAATTTATTTTACTTCAAATGTATAGGATTTTTAACAGATTTTTTTTTAGAATTCCTATGTTTATTATTTTCCTCATTACATTTTTGCTAAACTCTTAAAGTATACAAAAATAGTGTGTACAATTGCATTTTTTTTTTTTAATTAATGGGATGTCAGTACAAATAATAACTCAAGTCATTGTGGTCCGGATTAATGAAAGTTACTGGGTAGCCCAGCATGTCAGACTATAACGCTTAAGTTTAGGCAACAAAACCACTTAGTAGGTTTTAGGAAAAAAACATCATGTTAATTATTAAGTTTGTAAAGTGAAAATGAAACTTAACGTTGTATACACTTAGACAAACAACACGTTGCTGGTTTCACACGGGACACTTACAGCGGTCTAATACAGAAAACAATGAACTATGTTAATGAAAAGGCTTGGCTGAGACAAGGCTCGGGATTCTGTGAAGATGTAACATGGTGAGGATGGATTCTTAACTGTGGTTCAAATAAAAGGGAGGAATCAAAGATAACACAAATACAGCTATTGGTATTTGAATATAGAACCTGTGACTTAAATTTAGTTTTGAACAGTTTCTATTGTCATATTTAGGTTAAGCAAAAACTCTGTCCATTTGGCAGTGGGAGAGCAGGCTGTGTGTATTCATGTAATTTATCATTTTCACCACCAGGGGGCCCTCTTGGCCTGAATGTGGGGTAAAGAAGGAGCCCATTTACTTTAAAAGTATACTGGGATTTATTTATTGCACTTTAAATGTGGGAATGACTTTATAAAACTGACCAGTGAAGAATCATCTTCAGTGTAAAAGTCATCAAAGCTGCTGAACTGATTTATGGTCAGTGCAGTAAATCAGGAGTTTCTCTGTCGGGGTTCTGACCTTGACCTCTGACCTCTCTGGTCAGGTGGTGGCGTCAGTGTTTACAGTGTGCTCAGTCTCTCTTCTTGGATTTTCAGTCATTCCTCTATTTATTCCATTCAAAATGTTATCTCTGCTGTCACTCATCCTGAGAGCTTCATGAAGTGAGTATCAAACCAGTGTTGGGTAAAGGGTATGATTGTTAATGAGTTGCTACTGAAACTGAAGAAGTGTTTTCAAAAGCTTATTCAGCTATTTTTTTATTCAACAGGAAACCAATCATGATTCCAACGAACTAATGACGCATAAACAGTCATCTCTGCTGTCAGTCAAAACAGTCTGCTGACTACAGTCAACTGCCAAACTCCACCTAAAGATCATGTAATGATCCAGGACAGCTTCTAAATAGACCTTGAGGTGAGCATGTCATGGATACTATATATTTTAGAGAAATCCCAGTCCATTGTTGATACGTTATGGATATACAGCACTGTAGAACAAACCTCTTTGTTTCTTGTTTGAGGTTTTCCTCTCGGTTACACGGCCGAGCGTTTGCCTCAGCCTGGCAGCTTACCTTGAGATTATGAAAAATAATCACATCCTCACATTGTTCTCCGAGGATTGGCGCAGTAAAAGTAGAGAGTTGCAGCTGCAACACCTCAATAAACAACAGTGGGCTGTTTATTCAGAGATGAGGAGCATAGTATAGTTTGATTTGTTTTGTTGGCTCGTTGGGGAGCTGGCTCACGGATCCTCCTGGAGCTGCCTGAAGAGAGAGTTTATAGCTCCTTCTCCGTGTTTATCTTTTAAAGGCCTCCGACACAGGTCTCACATTGTTCTCACTGTGATTTTTAACATTTGAGCTCAACCCAAAACATCTATTCTCTGACTTCTCAGGAGTGATCGTCCCACACTGTTTTGACATTACGGCTTACGGCCGAGTGATGGATGTGAACTATCCAGTCTCCCCTGGCCTCTAATTATTTGGTATCACTCAAGGGGCTTATGTTGTTGTTGTAATCATTATTTAGCTGCCAGTGCTGGAGGCCAGCTTCTAAGGGATTTTTTATGGGCCCCTATAAAACTTATCACAGTGGCAAAATGTGCCCAACACCCAGGTGAAATATAGGAGGCTGGGGTGGCTGCCACCAATCACTATGAAGAGGATGGCACGGATCCACACATAAACCAAACATTTATACACACACTCAGTCATGCTGTCAAACTCTCCCTGTAACATTTCACTTTCACGTGTATTTAGCTGCCAAACTTATACAAAGTAAAATAATGAGTGCAACAGAAAAGTCAGCTTCAGTTCCTTCCATCCGCCTGCTGAGGAAGGTCAGCGTACCCAAACAATGGATATTTCTATTTTCTTTACAATGTGATTGTGTGATAGGCTGTAGTGTTAAAGTTAAATAGATCTTTATCATCGCAGACATTTTACATTTTCAAACAGGTGTAAATGCTGCATTGCATTCAACGGAGTTCAATACATTTTAGAAACAAAATGTAGGAAAAAGTTATCAGACAAAAGTCAAAAATATAAAAAATATAATAATATTGGTTGAATAATTGAAATGGATTGTAAAAAGATACAGCTTTAAATGTTTTTTTTAACCTCCTCATTTAGGAATCAGTTGGTTTAAACAAAAAAAAAAAAGCAATTTATTTATCTCTAATATTATTATTTATCTTTATAGTTCACAAGCTCATTTTATTTTATCTCCCTCATTTTCCTTTATTTTAGGTCTTGGCACAATTTAGTCAAGAGGACGATGTGGCTATAGCTCGCGTAACTGAAAACACTATTATCTTCATCTTCAAGTTAATTTTTTCTGGTCTTTGATAAAGACAGTGGCTCAAAATTCAGGTTAGCTTTATACATAAACCAAAACGGTAAAGTACAGTGTGAACAGTCTCTTTGTCCACTCGGTGTTTGTTCTGGTGTGTTATTTCCCGTCATTACTGTACCCAGTGAATCAACCTTTTTTCAAGTTGGTTCAATTTAGTTTGTGGCTTCATGAGTTTTCAAAGTCTGCCCAGCTTCATCATGAGACCTAAATAGGAAACTGTGACACAAAGCAAAACTAGCTGGTGATTTTGAAATAGTGGCATGTCCAAGGAATCGTTGCTGGGAACAGAGACAGGTGTCACACCGACAAACAAGTGTGTCATCTCAGGTTGGCGTGACATCCTGGGAGTTTCTCAGTTCTGGAGAAGAATGTCGCCATTTCTGGAGGGACAGTTTTAATGTCTAATAGTTTTAAGGGTGAAATGTATGCACAATGTATGCACAGCCACACCCTCTTGGTTGTTTGCTCAGACCACGAACGCATGAGTAATAACATCTCAGAAACGTCTCTATTTCCACTGTAATTAGTACCCGGTTACGTTGTTATTGGAAATGACAAGGAAATTACGCACTGTTAAATAAAGCGTCACTGTTGTACTGCCCAACATAAATAAACACTTGGGTTGTGAAATACTGAATCCTTTATTCATGTGTTGTGTTGGCATAAAAGATCAGATTAACTGTAAATATACTGACAATAAAAATCATAATTATTACTTATAATGTCTTGTTTATTTGTTTAATATTGATAATTTTGGGTTTCCATAAAATGAGGCTAAAAATACTAAATATTAAGTTAGACATACACCAATTTGTTTTGTTGCAGAAAGTTAGATGAAAAGATATAAATATGAAGCTAGTCAGTTAGCTTAGCTTAGCTTAGCATAAAGACTGGAAACACTGGAAACACTTTTAACGAGATATAATGTTTGATTGGTGAGCTTTAGAGATGTTGATAGGTGGATTAAGGCTAGCCTGTTACCTTTTACCGTACAAGAGAGTGATATCAGTCTTATCTAACTCTCAGCAAGAAAGTGTATCTCCCAAAATGTCAAACTAATCCTTGAATTCAGCAGTATCTTCAATCTACTTGAGATGACCTCACACACAAATCAAGCATTTGTTGCACATGGACTCTTATTTTACAGTAAAAAAACGTCCAACTGTCACACTCCCTAAAATACCAAGAGGCCCCTTTGTTGCTGCTTTCTCTGTTTTTTGAGGACTTTGTTGTTTCATCCCATCTCAGCTTTCTGGTCGACAGAAGATCACGCTCTCTACTATTCCAACCTTTGCCTGTCTATTGTCTCCAGCAGCCCACCCTCTGCCCTCAGCTACTGTCTCTGTTATTTTATGAGAAGCTCCTGTCATTTTGGACGCTGGCGCTGGCCTGAATGTGCGCGCCGAGGGCCCCTCGACGCGGAGTTGGATTCCAACTTTCAGGGCCGAAGGGAGGATTTCCTTTTCAAAATGTCTGGCTGGTAAATATGTCACCAGGCTGGAAACCGATCCCATGAAAAACAGGTGGGATGTTTTCAAACCCGCCACAGGAGTATGCGCGATCTGTTTCTTCCCTCGCACACACACACACACACTTGAAGGTAGAGAGAGTCAATCCCCTGCCAGCAGAGGTATTGTCTGTCTGGAGTAAGCAGCCCTGGAGCAGTTTATCTGAGATCTGCTGCTAAATCTTCTCTAATTAGATTCACCAAAGATTATCTGTGTGTGTTATTTCTATGCAACCTCAGAAAGAGTTGAATTTCACTCAACGGCCCCACGGTGATAACGAAAATGAAACGACACTGACCTTTCAACTGACAAATCCGTTTTGACAAGAAGGTGTGTTGCGTGGAGGGGATTACTGACTCACAGGGAGTTTGTTGTCAACACGTCTATAAAGAGGGAAGAACCTGTTACTCATTCTTATAAGTCACAGAAACACTCCATCGACTCTACAACAACTTCAAACACTCACTTCTTATGTACACTCCTACACATACTACACGTTTTAAATACACTGTTAAATCCAGCAATTACATTACAAGAATACACAGATGTTTCATACATGTTTTGGTCTGCCGATCCTAAACCACTAACAGTCAGTTTACATGTCCAAACCTGCCAAATATCAGAATCACTACTAACTACATTCACATTCTAACTTATTAATATTCGAAATCAGGGCCTGGTATTTGGTTGGTTTATCAGAAAAAGCTTCATCCATGGATCCTACAGGTCAACAAGAGTCTACAGACATGCTAGCAGCTCTGTAAGCCTGTACCAAAGAGTATCGAAGCAAAGAGAGGAAACTCCAGTGTTTTTTGACAACATCCGCTGCCGCCATTTTGGACTGAAAACGCTTATTATATGTACAATTTTGTATTGTTTAACACAGACCATTTCGGTAGAATATGACAATAGAACAGAAGTGATTTTGTTTTACTTTCGTACGGAACTTTTTAGGCGGACGTTTTACTGGCGTCCGGTAGTTGCTTTCAGTCCAACATGGCGGAAGCCTAGCTTTGCTGCTGGGCGCTGATGTTGCAATGGAACAAACAATTGACTTTCACTTCTTGGCAATATACGTTCTTGGCCTGTACTTGGGCATAGCAGTGCTTTTAGTGAAATGCTATCACACAGTGAAAATGCAACATCATGACGTTTAGCAGGTATAATGTTTACCATATTTACCATTTTAGTTTAGCGTGCTAGCACGCTAACACTTGCTAATTACCACTAAACACAAAGTACAGCTGAGGCTGAGTTTTGCAGATCACAAACCAAAGTACTGAATTGGAAATTTGGACCTGATGATGGCGCTAGAGGAAAAGTTAAGGGATCAACACACTAATTACAGTTCATCTTGAGGAGGACATGAATGTGTTTACCAAATGTCGTGGCAATCCATCCAATATTTTGAGAGACATTTCACTTTGAACCAAAAATGTCAACCCCAAAGTCATTAATATTCATCCTCTGGGAACCATAAATGTTTGTGCCAATTTTTGTGCCAATCCATGAAGCAGATGTTGAGCTATTCCAATGGATAACTGAAAAACTTTGACCTGCTGGTGGCGTTAAAGGAAAAATTAGAGGATCATAAAAATCATTAGCGACCATGAAATTGGTGCCAAAATTTCATTATAACCAAAAAAAGTCAACCTCATTCGTGGCGCTAAAAGGAAAAGTCAGGGGATCACCAAAATTAAAAGGCGTCATCCTCTGGGGAGCATGAATGATTGTACACTATTTCATGGTAATCCATCCAGTAGTTGTTCTCTTCTCTTCTGCTGTCATCTATAAAAGCAACATCAGGAGTGTTACAGATGTTAAAGAACAGGTCATGAAAGAAATTAAACCATCCTCCTAAAATTCTTGGTAACACGTCTCTGACACCAGTGGTAGTTTAGAGCCCTTTGTAAGCATTAAAGCCATTCACATCCAAGTTTTTATATAGTAAACATTCGACCCTTCATCAGTAAAGGAAAAAAGGTGACGCCTGCTCACTACTCCATACCACAATATTTTTACTGCCTACCTTTGATCCTACTTGGATTTTCGTCAAAGTGTTTGAAAAGTGCCAAACCACATAACCCATATTTATACACTCAACACACCAATAGGCAAACAAGCTCTATGATGGCAGGTGTGGCTCATCCAAAACACCTGCGTGATAAAACATCCACAAACAGTTAACAATTTGATAAAGTATATAGGAAAAAGTACATAAAAAAAGTAATACAAAAGCCATACTTCTAAATATCAAACATATGTTATATATAAACATTATGTCATATTCACATATATCAGACAATCCATCACCTATCTTCAAAAATATTATATTAAGGTCGAGGAAAAAGGAAAGAAGAAATCTTTCGTACAGAAATTGGGTTTAAAACACCTTTCTAAACAAGTTATCTATACCAAATCCCAATAAGAAAAAAAAGTCAGAATGACGATGACGATATCAGTTAGGAATAGACCTATTTTAATTGGAGATATCTATTATCAAGTTATAGATTTCTATAGATTCTTTTGTTCCTACTGCCATTGGTTTCCTGAACAATGCCCTGTAATGTTGTATGTTGCAAGCTTTTGTATTTATTGCCTTTAATTTATTGTGTTTATTGCTTTTGTTTGATGACTGTGGTACTGCTGACTGTACAACAAATTGCCCCTAGGGATAATAAAGTTTTCCTTGACCTTGAGATATGTTGAAATACATTTTGATTAGAAATATCTCATTTGCAGATATCTCTAATGAACATCCAGTCTAGCTAATAGAAGTCATATTACATTTACCTTACAATTACATTTACATTACAATTATAAAGAATACATACTTTGTACAAGGGCATATTAAGAACATATATATTAATAACATATACAGTATAGTATATACAGTATAAGATATATTTTTGTGTGAGAAGGTGTCATACCATACTATGTGTGTATGTGTGTCTGTGTGTGTGTCTGTGTGTGTGTGTGTGTGTTGGAGAGGGGGTTGTCCACAGTTTTTGGCCACACCCCACCCTCATGTCAGTCATGTGCTGCTGATTGACACTGCTATTATCAAATCCCAACATGATCACTCTGTTTAAAAAAAAAAAAAAACGAAATAAAAAAAAAAAATCCTAAAACAGAATTGGCAAATTCACTTGAAACCAATTACTGTTATTATTTCACACACACAGGAGGATCCTCACCAGATCCCACCCATCCACCCCCATAATAAACACTGTGTGATATAGCTCCTCACGTGGACGCGCAGTGCGAGTGCACGCTCGGTACGACAGGGCAGGCGGATTGTAGACGAGAAGAAAAAGGAGAGAGAGAGGAGAAGCTGTGAGAGGAGGAGGACGACGTGACCGGAGGACTCCAACCAGAAGGACTAAACACACAGAGAGAGAGGAGAGAAACTGGATCATATCTACGGCAGATTTGGAGGTTTGTGCAGCTGGATACTCGGTGCGCACGACAGCGTCTCTCTGCGGTAAAACCAGCCGGAGTGTTTTGGACACAGGAGGCTTGTCTGCTCTTCCTCGTCAGAAAAAGAGGGTTTGTAAGCGGGGACGTTTACGGAGCAGCGGACTGAAGGCACAGTGGAGGAGGTAAGACCCCTTTTTCTCCTTTTAATCTCTTAATATTTACATTTTTACGCTGTCAGTAAAACCAGCAGAGCTCTGGGTGGAGAATGTCAAAACCTCCAGTTCAACATCAGCTGCAGCCTCCTCATTCAAATGTGACATCAGACCACGTTAACATGCATCATTATGAGAGGAATGGATGATATATTTACTGTATTGTTATTGTTGTTATTATATATATTGTCCTAATTGTTTTGTTATCACTATTATGTCATATCTTTACATTAATCTTGTCTCTATAGGTGGAGGCTTCAGATACGCTCTTTTTTGCCTCTTCCTGCACTGTATATTATTATTTTTTTAATGTTGTATAGTCTTATATTGTGCAAAACAAATAAACAAAATTAAAAAAAATAAACAAAAAATGGCTAGAAAAGCCTCCAGCAGCCTCTCCAAGGTCTCCAGAGGCTCCCCCATCCCTCCTCACCTCACCCCTCCATCCTCACCACCACCTGGGATAAATGTCACGCTGTTTTTCTTACATAATGCGTAAATGTGCAGTTACAGATGTTGCCTCCTCGTATGCTGAACGCCACGCAGTTTGTGTGAGTCTGACAGTGACACAGTGCAGCAGCAGCAGCAGTAAACGTGACGCACTGGTATAAATGGATGATGATACTGTAGAGCTCGACCCATCCAGAGTGCTGGTTGGGTTCAGTGTCGCAGAGGAGAGTCTGGAGCTCTGAATGCTGCTGTATAAAGGCTGCAGAGCTGTTTGTGTCATATTACACACTGCTGCTATACAATGCATTTTGTCGTCATGTGTGAGGCTTTAAGGCTGCTTACATCACTCTGCTGCTGCCTGATGATGGCTGATGATGGCTGAGGCTTTTTGCAGCTGGACACCAGGATGTTCAGCTGCTGGGCGCTTCTAGTTAAACACCATGTGTTGCTATAGATGTAGGTTATAATGTTGTTTTGTGTATTGCTGTGGATCACAACAAGCTACTGTAATACACCCTATTGCCATATAGCAAACTTTACATCCTCAAGGTTAGAGCTGAATTGATTATTCAACCAGTCAAAATGCCCTAACATTCACTGGTTTCAGCTCCTCCAATGTGAATATTAGCTGGTCTGCTGAGTCTTGTATGATGTTAAACTACATATGTTTTGGTTTTGGACTGTTGGCCAGACATATTAAGCAATTTGAAGATGTTTACTTTGGCATTTCTACTGTTTTATGACCGTTAATCGACCGAACAATGAATCGATTATTCTAGAAATAACAAATGAATCTACAGTTACAGTAGTTGGTAGTTGCAGCTCTTGTCAATATTTACAGATTGTTGTCAAATGAAGGCGGGTAATTTGAGTGTAAACATGTCAGTTTTAATTATACAGAGTTTTTAGGGGTGGTGATCGTTGTGTGCATTGGGAGTCTTTAGATTAGATCCTGATGGGCAGGTTGGTACCTTGCATGGCAGCCTCTGCCGTCAGTGTACGAATGTGTGTGAATGGGTGAGTAATGACATGTAGTGTAAAGTTCTTTGAGTGGTGGGAAGACTAGAAAAGCAATATATAAATGCAAGTCCATTAGGCTTTAAAACAGAAAACCATTGTGTTCCAAATTGCTTCACGAAACAGAGTGTTTTGATAAAACTAAATGAGGAGAAACAGCCCGGGATAGGTAAAGGAAATCATGTAGCATGGTTAAAGGCACAGAATAAGTGCATTACAGCAAAGCTGTTCAGGTGGATTTACCTATTTTGGTGTCTTTCATGTGAATTTGACACCATCACTCAGTTTGAAGTTGAGAGTCTCAGTATAGCAGCAACAAACAAAGTGGGTTTGTTACCCACTTTGTTTCAGTGGGAGCTGAAATCAGTTAACCTTCAGTCAGTTGACATGTTAAAACAGGCCTGAATGGCCTCGGCCAGACCAGACCAGACCAGACCAGAACAGAAGTGCCCCCGAGGTCTCTGTCCACGAGCCCAAAAGCTTCAAGAGGTGACACAC
>CAKALG010015325.1:0-11315 GCA_916700815.1 Helicolenus hilgendorfi | reverse complement strand
GTAAATCTATAGTAATATTTAAATGCAGATTACATAAAACTGCTTTTGTTTTCAAATTCAACCTTTATTTAGCCAGGATGGTCCCATTGAGATCTAAAATCTATTTTCCAACGGGCTCCTGGCCAAGATGCAGCACAAAAGATACACATATAAAAGCACAAATAACAGATTTAATTATGATATTAATACTGATTCTCTGGATATCAAGCAACATATGGAACATAATGAGTTTCAGTGTGACAAAGGACGACCTCTGTAGACAGGTTGGATTGACTGTCTGAGAAGCAGCCATGCAGGAACCGCACTATGGATAGCAGACAGCCGTTCGAGGAGTAAGACGGCCATCAGTACGTTTGCCGGTGGGAGAAGTTTCCCTTCAGCTGCTGCTGTGTTTTTAAATAGATTGTATATTGAAATAGCTAAATGGTGTTTGCTTTTCTCTGTTCTGGGTTTCCTTTTCAAGTCTGTGTGAGTGCAAACAAACAGTAATTATACCCGATGTTTGTTTGTCTCTTAATAATGTTTACATTGTGTTCGTTTGTATGGCAATCTACTGTCTTTCAGAGGCTGTAGCAGGTTCAGTTTTACAGCTAGAGTGAATGTAGACAGGTATCATATAAAACTAAGGAATCCATTGTTACCAACCATGTTATACTAGCTTGTTAACAAGGAGGCTAAATAATGCTCGTAAAACTGGCATGCCCGTTTTCAAAGGGATCCCTTGACCTCTGACCTCAAGATATGTGAATGAAAATTGGTTCTATGGGTACCCACGAGTCTCCCCTTTACAGACATGCCCACTTTACGATAATCGCATACGCTTGTTTGCGTAAAGCTTAGTGGTTGTGTCGGTTGCAGCGAGGGAGAGACCCCGTGCTGTTGACCCTTTTATCTGATCAAAATGTACATTAAAAGGGAGATTTGTCAAGTATTTAATCCTCTTATCAACATGGGAGTGGGCAAATATGCTTGTTTTATGCAAATGTATGTATATATTTATTATTGGAAATCAATTAACAACACAAAAACGACAAATATTGTCCAGAAACCCTCACAGGTACTGCATTTAGTATAAAAAATATGCTCAAATCATAACAAGGTAAACTCAAGCCCAACAGGCAACAACAGCTGTCAGTGTGCTGACTTGACTATGGCTTGTCCCAAAACTGTGTGTGAACAATCCCACTTGTCTATTTCCACTTTAAACTAAGTAAATTGGGAGGAAACAAATCCCAGGATTACTGTGGCTGCCGAATGTTCTGTAACTCTAACTGCTGTCAACAATTACATTCCTGAGGGCCTTTAAATAAATAAGTCTGTTGCTGTGGTTATGTTGTTTAATGACTCAAATGTCCAAATATCAAACCATTAAGCAAGCCGAAAATTGTCACCACTGCACCAGCTTTCACAACATTAGACGTCATGCATTGATTTGTTGACTAACTTCAATGACAGTGAGCAATCATGTGAGGCTCAGTCAGTTAAAGTCATATCACATCTTTAATACATTATTCTGTCACTCTATTCTAACAGCAATCTGTTGGTGGGATTCATTTGTACGGTCTGATGTGAGGAATGATTTTTAGTAGTAGTAGTAAGTGGCCAATATCTTGGATACAATTAATTATATGAACATTTTGTTAATATACTTTACTTTATGAAACTGTATTCTTCCTCTTCCTGTAATCTAAATCAGTATAATCAAACCTTAAAAATGACTTTATCTCCATTTCCAGTCTCTAAAATAACACTGGTGCCATGGTCGACACCATACACTCTACAACAAACGCATGTAGTGCCTCTTTAATCAGCCTGACAAACAGGAAAAAGGTTAAGAGGAGAAGGTCGGCAAGGTGGTACATCAACATCTAGCTCATCTGAGAGACAAAGTGAAAGAAGAAGAGAGGAAAGAGAGAGAGACAGAAGAAAACAGACTGGGCCATCCTGTCCCAGCATGCCTGGATTCCAGCGCAAGACTGAACAACCGCCTCTGTGATGCCAAACAAAGGCCTCATCAGATAGCAATGAGAATGCTTAGATGGATCCAGAAGAACAATATCACAGCCCGGCTGCATTGATCAGACCCAGATGAGTTCATACAAACAGCTTTAACTGGCCGGGTATGTTAGCATAATAATGAAACTCCTATCCACATGAGCTGAAGAACAGAAATAGTTTGCCCAAAAGTAGCTTATTAAATATATAATATAACAAATTAGGGTTGCACCATTATGGCCAAAATGAGAATCATGATTATTTTTGATCAATATTGACATCACGATTATTTATCACGATTATTCATTGATTTTAGAGACAACATATTGTATTGCACTTTCACATTAAAATAAACAGAGCACTGTTTTATCTTCCATGCTGAGCAACATCCCTGTTAATGTATAAATTAGGGCTGCACGATGTTGGCAGTGCAAGTGCAATATTTTTTTCTGCTATATACTGTTTATTGCAATATGAGAAAATACAGGAATATTCACCCTACCCTTTTGTTAGCTACATTTTAAAGTTGAATGCTTCAATCTTGTGCACTTTGAGAGCAGTTTTCCTTCCAGAGCTATGCTGGTTTCTGGACAATATTTGTCAATGTTTTGTTTTGTTAATTGATTTCCAATAAAAAATATATACATACATTTGCATAAAGCAAGGATATTTGCCCACTCCCATGTTGATAAGAGAATTAAATACTTGATAAATCTCCCTTTAAGCTACATTTTGAACAGATAAGAAATCATGCAATTAATCACAATTAAATATTTTAATCTGTTGACAGCCCTAGAAGTCATACAACTAGATATGTAAATATGTTGTTACTGCATTGGAATGACGCATGTCACATGTCACATGTCACATGTATGCATGACATGCAACAGGCCATGTGGTGCAGTAGTGTGTTAAAAGACAAAGTACACTCAGCAGCAGCAGCAGCAGCAGCACACCACACCACAGTGCACTGGGTGTTTTTATTATTGTGTCCATGTACCGTAAATGCCCCGGGGCTTCTGGTCCACACATCCCAGCACTCATAACATGACGAGCCAGGAGCATTCTAGCACGGATCTCAGTCAAAGGCTAACAAATGTTCCAGCGGATGGATGGAGACATTTGAAAAGGGCTCTCTGACTTTTCCAGACTAAGCTGAAACAATTAGAGTGAAAAGGAGACAAGAGGCTTCCTTTATGTTCCTGATCCACAACCAAAACAAAACCGCCCCCGACTCTAATCCTGACTTTAGCTTTCGAGTCTCTCACTCTCTCAGGTTGTATTTATGGCACAATGAGTTCAGCAGGGGTGAAAAGCACCTTATTGGTTTAAAAATAGCCTTGATACAATTGGGTTAGCCTGCTTGTATCCATACTTTGGTGAAGATTTAACACTGAAACTAAGGACAGGATGAAAGCTTATCACAGCTTATTGCACACTACCCATTACTTATCCCAACACCTTTGACTCACTTCATTTGAATACTGCAATACTTTACTGAAAAATGAGCCCAGTCACATTTGGGCATGATAAATAAATTAGAGCTGTCAATCAATACAAATATTTAATCGCGATTAATCGTATGACTATCCATAATTAATCACGACAAATCACATTTTTTAACTGTATAAAATGTACCTAAAAGGGAGATTTGTTAAGTACTTAATATTCTCATCAACATGAGAGTGGGCAAGAATGATTTTTCAATGCAAATGTATGTATATATCTATTATCGGAAATCAATTAACAACACTAAACACTGACAAATATTGTCCAAAAACCCGCAAAGGTACTGCATTTAGCATAAAAAATATGCTCAAAACATGGCAAACTGCAGCTCAACAGGCAACAACAGCTGTCAGTGTGTCAGTGTGCTGACTTGACTATGACTTGCCTCAAATTGCATGTGATTATCATAAAGTGGGCATGTCTGTAAAGGGGAGACTCGTGGGTACCCATAGAACCCATTTTCATTCACATATCTGGAGGTCAGAGGTCAAGAGACCCCTTTGAAAATGGCCATGGAAGTTTTTCCTCACCAAAATTTAGCGTAAGTTTGGAGCGTTATTTAATCTCCTTTGCAACAAGCTATGACATGGTTGGTACCGATGGATTTCTTTGATTTTCTAGTTTCATAGGATGCCAGTGTCTTCACTCTAGCTTTAAAACTGAGCCTGCGACAGCCTCCACAAGATCGACTGAGTTAATGTGTTAAAGATATTAGTGCTTTAAACAAATTTGCGTTACGCGTTATCGTGTTAACTTTGACAGCCCTAAAATAAATAAAAGATAAACAAAATAAATCGCTGCAATTTCCAGGTAAGAACAAGACTTTGTCTAGTCTTAAAACCTTTGTGTCATAACTGTATAGGCCCCTGACAAATGTGAATATAGACAAAGTGGGCCAGCCTTACTGGAAAATGGGCCTGACAGTGAATTTAATGAGGTCTTCGGGACATTTGCCAAGCACAGAGAGATACCCCGACCATTTCATCTCAGACTCCTGCCAGCAGTGAGCCAACGCTGGGCAGCACATCATGTTCAATAAAATCTCCCATTATACTAAACCGCAATGACTTCCAAAGGATGTAACTCTGTCTACAGGCGCGTCAGTGTTAAAGGGGTATTCACAAAAGAACAAACTGAGTGTTGTTTACTTTTCATGAAACTCGCGACTTTAATAGATGCCTTAGGACCGACTAAAGAGCATTTACCTGCATCTCCAGTGGAGCTATACAGACTGTGTATTTACGAGGATCCGCCGTGGCCATGGCTGTCGACGCTGCACTGACAGAGAACTGAAGCTTCTCCCCAACCACATTGCAGCGAGCGGCCTGTTGGGAAGACAAAGTGAGGCATTAGTGTAATATAAATATACTGAGAAAGCTGGAGCTAAAGCCGTGACAGCATTCGCACATGACTCACATGTAGTTGTACCATGTCATATGAAAGAAACTCAAATAGGGAGGGGAACTACAATTTGTACTAAACTGTAAGGTGCTGCTGTATGTCTACTCATGTGTGAGAAGAACTAGAAGGATTCATTGATAATACATTTTGTTAGTGTGTGTGTAGAGTCTCACGCAACAGCACAAACAGACTGAAACAAAAACAGTGAGACGTGTTTAACGTTTGCTAAATCTGATCCAGAAGCAAAACATCTGCCTTGGATGGAGTTCATGCTGAACTGTGAAAAAAAGAAGAACATCTGTGCTAGCTTTCAAATGTGTTATCAGCAGATTCAATAAATCACTTTCACTGCAATGGAATGCATCTGTAACGGCGTGAATTAAAGCTGAAACAGGCAAGTTGGAGCAAATATGATTTTAAAAAGTTATTTTTATAAAACGATCACTATATCCTGACAGTAGTGATTGAGAAAGGTAATCTGAAACAAATTATGTGCCTCTGTGTCCTCAGGTGGCATCTGAAAGGTTTCACAGACCGGAGGAAAACAGCTATAGCTATAAAATGAGGAAGTTTGTGACCTGTTGAGATCATGTTGAAGAAATACCAAGCACCACCCACCAGCCGGAGCAAACTTTCTCATTTTACAGCTAAACAGTACACTGCAAGATGTTTCTGAAAACATTTGAGGCGAGAAATAGGCATTACAGTAACAGAATATTGATTCATATTTGATCAGCGCTGTCTAGTTTGACCGTTTGATCAGAGTCTGCGAGTGATCAGCCAAAGTCTCCCGTCACGGGCTAGATTTTCTAAAGCCTGAAAACAGAGCAATGAGGAGGTGCAGAAGTCCAGTTTTCTCTCAGAACACTTGAATTACAATATGCTAAAAGGTTATTATGGAGTTTTTGCCCAATGATGCCAAAACTATTCTGCCTATTGCCGCTTTCTAAGTGTCCTCTTACTTAAAAGATATGTATTCATTGCATTCATTCAGATTTCAGTGGAGGATGGGTGTGTTTGTGTCGAGTTGGGTATTGGATCACTGCGAGGGGAAACCTAAGCATAAACATGCGTAGGTGCTGGTGCATTCCTGTCTGCCTGCTCCTCCTTAGTGCTGAGCTGGACAGCTATGTAAGCTTCTTAGAGCACACACGCACACACATACATACGCAGCATGTGGGTAAAAATAAGCCCCTGTTCATTAAACTCCCTGCATTCAACAACAGAGCACCTGGTATTTTGCTCCATATCACGACGGTCACAAAGAAAGGGCTGAGTTTGCATTGGGAGTGCCGCAAAGCCAACCAGGCCGGCAACACAGCGAGCAATTTGTCCCTCTCTGACCTCTCTCTCAAAAAATGAAAGCCCTCCGTCCTCCCTCCCACAGGCTATCTACTATTGTTATTAATTCAATAGTATGTGTTATCATTGTCTATGGATGTTATATATCCCCCAATTCATGTCTTTTTTATCTTTTAATAATCTAAATGTAACTCACTCTCCCACTGTACGCTGCTGCTTCTCTTTAGGGAGTGATATTTAAGATGTTTATGATATTTGGACGCTGGATGAATTAACCTTTATTGTTGTGACACATGTTATTTATTATTCTTACAAAAAAATGTTGTTGACGTCTTCACTAAAGAAAAGTCACAAAAAAGCTATTTATATATTTTCTTTTACTTCTCTTTTTTATTACTTTCATTATGATGTATGGTTGTTTACACTGCATACGTGCAGCTTGTTTTTCTCTCCCCATGTCTCCAGCCCACGCAGAATCACTTCCCAAATAGGGGAGGTTATTTTGTGAGTCTCAGATCTGTTTGACTCTGATGAAGACGCACTTGCCGTCAAAACGTTAGTCTTCTAATAAAGTTGATTGCCTCTAATCCGTGTGCTCCAGTGTGCTTTGGACCTTGTTTCTGAAGTCTCACCGTTACAAGATTGCCCTATTCTGTGAGCCTTCCTTGTGAAACGGTTGAAGCTCGTGGAAAACTCCTTTCTTCTCTCCGTCGTCAGTTTGTTTTAAACACAGTCTGTATGACTGACAAAAGAAGAATCATACAAGTGTTTCATAGCCTTTTTAAGCAGAAGTGGTCATTCATGGTGTGTCTTTTGATTACTGTTATGAGCATGTAGACACATGAAAAAATAATAATAAGCAGATTCATTTGCCAAATCTAAATTAATGGGGGAAATGTCTGTTGGCGGGTTGATGAGTCAGCGCTTGTCTACTGCAGGCTAAAATGCAGCACTGGTCAAAGAGTAGCTCCACTCAATTAAAGGAGGGAAGATTGATTTGAAGGACAGCTTTTGTCAATAAAGTACATAAATAAGGAAATTAGAAATCTATAAGTGTCTGCTGCTGCTGCTGTAACCCAGATGAATGCGGAAGCTGTCATGAAAAACAAAATCTATTGTTGTTGTCAGTGGTTGGGAGGAGGAAGACACAGCACCGGCACTCAACAACAGAACAATTGATCCAGATATCTGTCTGAAAAAGCCTTTCCGTATTACTAAAATGGTTAGTGTACCTTGTTTCTGGCAGACTTTTGAAAGCTGGACACTTGGCTGACCGTGAGCTCCGATGCCTCAACATCATCCTCTTCAAAGGTCAACAGAACAGGACTCTGATGGGGAAGAGGATGGAAAAATTTAAAAAAACAGCCTATTACACATACACAATTCGCATAGCAGGAAAATGAAGCTGTTGCCAATACATGAGCAATGATCTTGGCTGTAATGCGTCACATTGACGACGTCAAAGCATGTGTTCTGACATGAGAATACCGAGAAATAGAAGAATAAAATGCAGATTGTTCAGGGATGGTGGAAATTTGACACTGCTGAGTGTACATTCCAAATAAGCCAGAGTAGAGTGACGCAGTTTTTGACTAATGCCAAAGGATGGGTGAGGTTTGACTGAAGTGGCTGGGTCTTCAAAAGCTACCTATTAGGAGTGTAAGAAAATATTGATACACATGAGTATCGCGATATCATGTTGCGTGATATTGTATAGTTTCTCCAAAACACTATCGATTTTTAATTAACCTCTTAAAAATCTGACGGCCCGGCCGCTATACCAATCTTTCGGAAGTTGTGGCTGGCTACTGGCATCATATGAAACTAGAAAACCTCAGGATTCCCTCGGTACTATCCATGTATGTTATACTGGCTTGTTGCGAAGAAGGCTTAATAACGCTCCAAAGTCACACTAAATTTTGGCGTGTTTTGGGCAAGGAAAAACTGGCATGGTGATTTTCACAGGGGTCCCTTGACCTCTGACCTCTGACCTCCAGATATGTGAATGAAAATGGATTCTATGGGTACCCACGAGTCTCACCTTTACAGACATGCCCACTTTATGATAATCACATGTAGTTTGGGGCAAGTCATAGTCAAATCAGCACAATGATACACTGACAGCTGTTGTTGCCTGTTGGGCTGCAGTTTGCCATCTTATGATTTCAGTTTAATTTTTATGTTAAATGCAGTACCTGTGAGGGTAATATTTGTCATTGTTTTGTGTTGTTAAGTGATTTACAATAATTAATATATACATACATTTGCATAAAACAATCATATTTGATATTTTGATAATCACATGCAGTTTGGGGCAAAAAACGTGTTATTTTTGCCTTATTTTAAAAATTGTGCGTTTCTGCTGTGTTCTTTAAACTATGTCAGTTTTCTTAAAATCGCAATATATCGCCTCACTTACAGTATCACAATATATTGAATTGTTACCCCAGTATCATGATATGATAGACAGATTCTTGCCAATACACAGCCCTACTATCTTTATATGAGAGCATTAAATGAAGATGTCACATCCTACGATAAGCTGCTCTGTCTTTATGTGAGTCACCTGCCTGCCCCAGACAGAGTAGAGAATGAATGGTGGTGGCTTGCTGATCATGAGACTTACCCCACGCTTCCTTGATTGGTTATTCAGAGCCCTGCACCAAGCTCCTCTCCACTGGTTCTTCCAGCTCCTCAGTGACAGCGCCCATCCCAGCAGAGCAGCAGCTTCTTCCTCCTTCTCCGCATTGTCCTCTGTCTGCTTCTTTTTCTTATTTCCCCCTTGTTGGAAATACTGTACGAAATACAGTAGGAGAGTAACAAGGGATGCGAAGAAGAGTGTGACCATGCATAGCCACTGCGGATCCTCCAAACCCAAATATGAACTTTCCAAGTCGGACATTTCTTTGCAAAATGAGAAACGATGATCTCAGCTTTTAGCACACCTCCTCTGAGAAGTATCTTAGCAACCTCATAGTAGGTGTTTGACCAGGGAACGGCCAAATCAATGAAAGCAATCTCTCACAACTGATAACAACAGCACAGATCTCAACCCACAAAACACATGCTTATTGTGATCCATGCTGCAGTTCTCCATAGTAGCATTAAAAAGCACAAACTACTTGTTATAGAGACCTAAAGGTAGTCTCTGGCTTCAAAATAAACCTGCAGAAGAGCTCACTTCTCCTCCTCTCATTGAATGTGGCTGTTAGCTTCGTTAGCTAATCTTCGCCACGGTTCGTTTATCTAGCTCTTCTTCTTCATTAGCTACGACAAAAGTTTCCCCAAAATGTGAGTTATTTCCAAAGTCTGCGGTTAAGCTCCACCGGACGATATCCAGATATTGAACAAGAGTCCCGGGAAAACATCCTGAGAGCGAAAGAGAGAGAGAGCAGTTCTCGCCGCTGTGGACTTCAAGTCTGACTGTACTAAAGTTGCTGCTTCTCAACGGATATGTGGCACAAACTCTAAGTCCCAGAATGCACCGCGACAGTTTGCGAGAGTTTGGTTTGTTGTTGCGAATTGTCGCGGTGCATTCTGGGACTAATGCATAAATGTTCTTATTATTAATGTTCCCTATTAATGTTCACTATTAATGTTCACTATTAATGTTCTATTTATGTTCACTATTAATGTTCTATTAATGTTCCCTATTAATGTTTTATTAATGTTCACTATTAATGTTCCATATTAATGTTCTATTGATGTTCACTATGAATGTTCTATTAATGGTCACTATTAATGTTCCCTATTAATGTTCTATTGATGTTCACTATTAATGTTCCATATTAATGTTCTATTGATGTTCACTATGAATGTTCTATTGATGTTCACTATTAATGTTCACTATTAATGTTCCCTATTAATGTTCTATTAATGTTCACTATTAATGTTCCCTATTAATGTTCTATTAATGTTCACTATTAATGTTCACTATTAATGTTCCCTATTAATGTTCACTATGAATGTTCTATTAATGGTCACTATTAATGTTCTATTAATGTTCTTAAGAGACACAGGATTGCTGGGTAGAATTTAGGAGTAGCAGTAATGTGTAAAATGACATGATGTTTATGGTCCTGTCATGGACAATAACAAAGATGACTTTAGGGTGAATAACATTCTCATTCTTGGAAAATTGTATTTGCACAAAACCAAGTATATGAAAGTGAATCCTGGTTTAATATGTTTCATTTTGAGTTTCTTTCTTACATACAAGCCCTTAAAGTCATGAAAAACAAAAAAGCATTGAAACTTCTTAGTATAATAGAAGTAATATGAATTACAGGTACAGCCCTAGCCCTTAATTTAATTTATTATTATTTTCTTGTATAATTTTACATATTTTATTTGTTCTTGTTCTGTATGCACCTTGTCCTTTTACTCTAATGCAACGATCTATGAGCCATATTGTTTGTAAATTTGAACTTGTTCAATATAAAAAAAAAAAAAAAAATGACATGACGTTACACACTCTTGTACAGTAGGTGGCGGTAATGCACCTTAAAGCTGGTTGCGATCCGCCAGAAATTGAGAAGAAGAAGAAGAAGAGTTTGTTGTTGTCTGGTGGTCGTGTGCGAATAACCAGACATCCTATGGCGAAAACGAGCGTATTTACCCAACTGAGGCCAAGGTGTGATATCTAAAAAGTTTGTTTGCGGTTTTGTGCAATAATAGCACAAGTAAGCCCCATAAAAAGACTCGTTAAGATAAAATCAAACGACGAACTCAAAAACAGTGTTCTGATCCTCTCGACTTGCCGTAGATTGTCATCAATAGCACAACACGTAGCTCTCTAGCTTTTTGTCACAATATTCCCGTGCTCAGATCGTACACATTGCACATGAAGGTAGGTTAGCCTTTATAAAAATATTGTATTGTGTTTTAAAATACTGTAATACACTGTGTTGGACAGGCTCCGCCCATCCGTAGGGGTAAACAAACTACATCTTCGTCACCTAGCTAACGTGATCGAGCTGCAGCCATCATCAAGTCGTCGCCTGTAAATGGAAACAACAACACTTTCAGTATGAATTGCCGCTCAGAAGTTCTTGAGGTGACGGTGGAGGCGAGGCAGGTGGAAGAAGCGATGCTGGCTCTGCTGCACA
>CAKALG010015323.1:0-16731 GCA_916700815.1 Helicolenus hilgendorfi | reverse complement strand
GGTATATCATCATTTGTGAAGGTAAACAAATTTGGCTCTTTTTATCAGTGATTTCTTCTACACGTCTTGGTGTTTTGGCAGTGAGCAGATCATATTTCATGTGGCTAGAACCAGACTCAGTGAAAATGTGGTGATTAATCAGGATAGGGAATATCTCTGGCTGCCTTGAGGGGCAGTGAAGCTATTAGTCTGGTGTTTTCTTTAATCTCCTCCGCCATCTCTCCTTTGAAGTTGCTCACCTCTGACTGGAACTCCCCACTGAGGCAGCAGAATTTAAAAGGTGTTTGGTTCTTCTGGGGATAGATGGGCTGCAGGGAGCAGCTACATCAGTTTACTCTGCAGGCTCACGTCATGTTGGACTTTACTCTCCGAGAGGCTGATTGGAGTTTTCTGTCTGGTGGTTTCCAGATCACCGGGGCATTGTGGCCAATACTTCCATACATGAGTGTTTGTTCAGCTCTCACTGGCCAACAGAGAGACTCGTGGTTGCAGCTGAATACAATAAACAATTACACTGTTGATGATCTTAAAGGTAAAACATTTTATACTCTGTCTTTTCTCTTTTCTCTCTTCTAGGTAAGACCACCAACCGCTTGTCTGTTTAGTGTGTGTGTTCATGTCCTGCCAGCGGTACGACAAAGGCTCAACTTCCTGCCTTATACTGGTCTGGACAGTAAGAACAACTCTGATATTTTCATTGTGTATTATAATGTATGAATATCCTTGTGTCTGTTCAATACTGATGAACAGTCTGCAGTCCAGGTCATGGTTGTTTTGGGTCAGCTGATGATCAGCTGATGTGGTGTGCATGAATTCAGTGTCCTGCCAGAGATGCTGTGATTTGAATCTGAATCTCTGTTCCGTCGTCTCTCTTCCATCGTTCCTATTTCAGAGCAGATGTTCCTTCTAGTCTAGTTGTTCTCTCCTTTTTAGCCACAGAGAAAGAAGCTGTAGATTTGGGCTCCACCGATTGCTCTCTAATAAAACAGTGATGAACCGGTTGATGTAACGCAGCCTCTCGCTGTGACTCTGTGTTTAATAGCAGAAACCTGGTTGGGGCAGACCTGCTGAGGTGTCTTTCATCTCGGATGGTTTCCCGCTGTGCTGTATTAGGCTTGTGTCTGTAGTCTCTAGCACTCCTCGCTGCCTGTTGCTGCTTCACAGTTGTGGAACCGGCTCAGTCTGGTTTCACTGGAGAGATGGCTGCTCACATGGACACACATGCTGATGGTGTTAGTGGCCTGTTCCTAAATGTACTGAGAGGCTGCTGATGCATTTAGACATTCGACTACCTGGCTGTGTGAGTGTCCTTTACAGACTAATGAATAGAATGAATATCCATCACTATCTGCAGCACAAAGCAGAGTGTACTCTATTTAAAGCCGGTGTGTTGATTGTCTCATTACAGTAATTAGACTGAACTCTCTGATCGTCACCAGCTTCATCTGAGGTCAAACAGTAAACACTCTTTACTTTACTGGCAGAAAGTTTACATCGTTGTTTCTGACTGTTATTCTTCCAGGAAGATGAGAGGATTATGATTCAGTCCACAGCCACACATTGCTCCAGTAGCGCTGCATTGATTCCAGCTGCTGTGGTTAAAAACTGTCCACTAAATACAGAAGAGATGCATGCTGGGAGCTCCTGCTGGGAGTTACAAAAGACAGCAAATCCATCCATCTGTCTTTCTGTCCAAACTCATTCGTATAGATTCAATTCCCTTCACTCAGGGAAAGAAAGAATGCCAGATGTTGTAATTGAAAGTGATGTTTTTAATAGAGTGAATGTGAATAAGGTTGTTGTGATGCAATCAAAAATAATTGCTCAGGCAGAAAGAAAATGGTCATGAGAAATTGAAATATAGAGGAATAGAGTAGGGCGTTTTCCTTCAAATTAAAATGCCCCAAACTATCTGTTTCTGTCTGTTTTATTACCTGGCTGTCACATCTATTTTCTCTTCCCTCTTTTCTCTTTCTTCCACTCTCAACCTGTGTGGTCAACACACACCATCAGCTCTTGAAGCTACGGTGATTATCATCTGTGCACTTGAGTTCTTTGAGTAATCGTTTCATTTACTTCATCCCATTTTATCCCAGAAAAAAAAACAAAAAAACATTTAAGACACCAGTTTTTTCTTCATTTTCTTTCTTCCTCTCCTCAACCATTTAATCTCACCCACTGCTCCTCCTCCTCGTCCTCCTCAAACTAATTAAAAGGACCAAGTCTCATTTTTCTTTTGCCTTTAACCAAGGTTTACTTATAAAAGACAATGTGAATGCAGCATAATGGATGTGGCAAATGAGATGGAACTGAAAGTAATGAAGTCTGGATACATTTATCTCTCACTGGAGAGAGAGCGAGATCGACAGATACGGAGAGGGAAAGGTGAAACTAGAGAGAGACATTATGAGAGAGAGACACAAAAGAAGAAGGAAGATAAAATAGCACTTAGGACAATTTTCTAACCTGTACATGTAGTCCAGCACTGGAATACTGAGCGTCTGCTCTCCCACTCTCTCTCAAAGAGGTCTGGACTTGTAGAGCTGAGAACAATGACTGGCAGGAATAGATTTTAATGGGACGCCCCCGTAGCTTCGGGGTTAAGATGACGACCGTGAACTGCAGCGTCACTGGTTTGAGTCCAGTCTCTCCATCCTTTCCTGTCCTGCCGTCTTCCTGCACTAATATACTCATTTTTTTTTTTTTTTTGGTTTCCTGGATAAAGACAGCTCATACAATTTTCTCAATGAGGAAAATATGACAATTTGTGAAAACACAATCAGATAGATCTCTCCTCTTATTTCCTCTCCTCTCCTTTCCTCTCCTCTCCTATGAGGCAGCATGGATGCTCTTTCTTGCGTTCAGTTCTAAAACAGACTGTATATCCTCATCCCTGTGATGATAATGTTCATATTCCATTCAGTGTGTTAGTGCTCTAACACAAGTTGTGTTAGAGCACTGTTGATACATTCAACTATACTGTAGTATAGTGTAGATCACTGAAATGCTGTAATTCAGTGTTTTGAGAATCATGCTGTTTATTTAAACTCATAGTCAGTCTGAGCCTACGTTACTGTTTGTGGCATGATCCTGAGAGAGCATATGTACGACTATATGTGTAAATAAAACCTCAGGGAGTACCACAGAGGTTTTCTTTTAGTTTATTCATCTTTTTCTTTATTCACAGTCTGTGATCTCTGATTCCATCCATGAAGCAGATTTAATTTATTTTCCCAACATTTTTAATCAGAGCACTGAACATCCAGACTTTAATCTGACATGAATTGGCTCTTGATTGGTCTGCTGACAGACATCAACACATCACGGAGAAGACTTTTGTAGGTAGAGTCTCCAGTGACATGAAGAGTAACGCACATCTTCAGCACAGACACACGGACACGTCTACATGCTGAAAACTCCCAAACTGATTTAGTCTAGTTGAAATGGACTCCAGCGGCTTCCCAGTTGTTCTCTCTGCTGCTCTGTGCTGTGTGATTGATGGAGCAATTAGTCCATGAAATGGTCCAACGTCACGTCCTCTCCCTGGTCTTTATGTCAGGCTCTTCAGTGGAACAGACCTTTGTGATCATCGTTCTGCAGCCCCACACTGTTTGAATCATCAAACACATAATCCAACACAGGCACACAGCTTCATGTGTGTAGAGGCTGGTTTCATTCTTCTTAGGTAGAAATACAGGTACTGATATATCTGGGAGGCTAATATGACGACAAAAAGGACAGGTTCAGTGCTAAGAATAGAAAGAGGAGAATAGAATAGAAGCTTTGGCCTTAAAATCTAAAAACCTTCATCACACAGTGGTGATGTCCTTTTAATTCAAAAACACTTTCCATGTTCAAAAGTTTTCTGGATGAAGTTCCTGCTGATTCTGCTTCTACAGTATTCTTTTCAAATAATATGTCAACTTAAAAGCCACTTATCAGCTGTTCTTGACACACATTGTGAATTCACTTCACCTGCTCCCTGTATGACTGCAGATGTGAGGACACACACACATATGAACGCACGCTCACACAGACATAAACATTTCCTCGTCACCAGGTGCATCCTGCTGTTCGGGCGGGTGGTAGGAAGGTGGTTGTAGCAATCATGTAAAGCAGGAGCATCTGGTCCTGTCACAGGCGTCAGGAAACAGCAGAGCAGAGAGAAAAGCTCCAGACTGACGGCTCCCTGAGAGTCACACACACACTCTGGCTGGAGACGCAACAGCATGTTGGAGAGCTGAGAGGAAGCATATAGAGCTCCCATGTGGAGATAATCAAGTCTGATTACTTTAGGTAATCTTTTTTTAATGTCTGATGGTTCAATATGATGAAAAGCATATGGCGATTAGTATTATTTCTCTCTGTTCATAGCAGTAATTTAGTGGTTTTACATTTCCATAGTACAGCGCATGATCCGTAATGATTTTAACATCTCACATTATTTTGATGAATCTCATATTCAGCACACGGAACTCTTTAGACAAGGTCTTGACACGACTGAGAGCTCTGTTGGAATCAAGAGCAACTTTCTGTGCCAGGATGCTTTTCTTTATCTTTATGTGGAGCCATTTCTATACGCCGCAGATCTCCGTCGATGTTAACATGGTCAGGATTATAAATAGAGAAGAAGGAGAGAGAGAGAGAGAGATGCATTGAGAAATGACACAAGTAGTCAGCATCCTGAGGACAAAGAGCAGAAGGCCTGAGTAACTCCGCCTGACAGAGATTTATCTCTGCACTTCAGCGGCTCAAATTCACAATTGATTTTCTTGAGTCCATTTCCCCAAAAGAAAGAAATCTCACACTACATCATTTCCTAAAGTACATGACACCATCGGTGATCTGTCCAGCTACCTCCATGGAGAACATGATAGATCCTCTGCTTAATACACCGTAACACACCCTCTCACCACTGAAGCATATCTGTCTACAACTCTTAACTACAAGAATCAAGTTTTGAACAACAGCAGCGTTATCTCTACTCTGACTTTGAAGACTCAACAACACATTTTTACAACCCGGTCCTCTAACTCTGTAATAAAAGCTACAGAACGAGTAAAGTCTCCTAAAGAATGCTTTTGATTTCCAGGCATATGCATCAGTGTGGTGTGCTGTTCCTGGAGCTCCCTGTGGCCGCGGCTATGATCCAAATCGCATACCTGCCCTTGTAAAATAAATACTGTTGCATGCAGTTTGCTTTTGATTGGGACATAATATTTTGTTATAGCATTGCGCCTTGAACTTTGACCCTCTTGCTTATATATCCGCAGAGCATTGTGGGTCAGATTAGCCAGAAAAGCGGGCTCGCTTGTATTCTGTAAAATGTGACCGGAAGTAGTAGTACATCCTGGTATTTTAGCTGACTGCTTTTGACATACTGCTTTCTGGCATACTAAATAGTACGGTATGGGTATTGGGATGCACAGTTCATTTCTCTCAACTGAGTGCTTCTTCAAAGCTGCTCCCTGCCTAGTAAATAGTTTAAATAACCTGAATGAAAATGAATTGTGGATACTTCAGGATCACACAAAGAGAAAGAAAAGATTTCCCCATCCATCCTCTGCTTGTTTATTGTCCTACACACTGAGCTCGGTCCAAGGTCGGGAGGACATGTGCAACAAAGTGGAAGTTGCATGCAACTATGGTAGTGTAAGGAAAGCTGTTGGTCTTTTGTGGGAAAACTCTCTGCTGCTGTTGCACTGAGAATAGGCCTGCTACTTTATGCACGGTGACGTCAACCTTTTAATATTTTCACTGATATTTTCTCTTTTTCTGTGGAGACGACATCTCAAATGAAATCATTTGCATCATTATCTCTGTATTTTAAAACATCTGTCCCACTTTCATCGTTTAAGGTCTTCCAGTCAGATTCTGATACTGAGCCTTTTTTACTCTTAAATGTCAACCCTTTAAAATATAGAGAAAGTTATCAATATCAGCACTGAGCTACATCACATCCATTTCTCAGGTGTCTGTGGACAAGTGAAGAAGTGTCATCAGATATGATAAATGCAGTGTGACTCCTGCTGCAGGGTGGGAGGCAGATAAGAACCAATACAGCACTCTGGTAGCTGCTCTGTCGCTGTAAACCTGTAAAAAAAAGAGGAGAAAGAGTCTGATCAAATGTCAGTAGAAGAAGACAGCAGCAGGACCACCGCTGTAGGCCAACATCTCCATTTAGCAAAGGACAAAGCATGTGGTCTGTAGACTGTAATGCGGGGTGTGTAAATCATTAGTGAGATGAGGAGAAAAAAAAAAACATCTATCGATTTAAATTAATTTAGCTGAATCTGGGAATGATGCCAAGTAAAGTAAACTCATTCTTTGGGACATAATATTACAGATATTTCACAATCCTCCACATCAGATGAGTTTGAATGTGAGTTAACTGTTAGTCTAGTCTCTTTTGATTCCTAATTTCTAAACTGCACGAAGGATCAACCACCTCCTGAATATTGTATGTTCATTATGAATGTGTTTACAGACCTTTTCAAAGGTGACATCATAAACATTCTAGAAGGACCTTTTTGTAATTCCTGTTCCAAAGCCGTTGCCCCGAGCAACAGAAGGGCAACGGAAAGGTCACAGAGGAGTAATATATTGAAATTGGAAACCACGACAACATGGACGGTGGTGGAAAAAAGGACTGATTTCAAAAAAGAAATGGAGGTGAAGAAATGGTTGCTTCTGTCAGAGTGGAGAGCTGTTGTGTCGGAGAAATACGAGGGTCAGTTCAGGTCTCTGTCACAGTTCAGCAGGTTTAACAGCTGTCACCTTTCAGCTGGAATAGGTTCCATATATCTGCTGGAGAAAGCACTGTAGTGGATCAAACTGTGTGCCGGAGCAGGTTGGTCTGACACGGCTGATATACAGTAGCTGTCCAAGGAAATTATTTTCTACATCAGACTGTAATTTTTGCTCAGGATGTTGTAATTGTTGGTTGTGATGGTGTCAGCAGCTCTCAGACAGTGAGGTCTTGGTGGAGGCTTGGTGGAAGCTCAGCTCAGCTCTGTATCCGGCTTCTCTCAGTGGACGTTGAACAATTACAGTCAGTTTGTCACTCTGACAGTCTGAAGACTCCTTCTGGCAGCAGCTGAATGCCAAATGTTTCTGGTGACATAAAGACACTTGTAGGCAATCTGTTTCGTGTTCCTGCCGTCATAATCTGCTCATAATGAGACAAAGAGCCGCTGATTAAACCTCTGATCTGAAAAGACACAATTAAAACACAATTAATTCACTAATGGCTTCTTCAAATGAAAGCTCTTTCTATGGTTCATCATGTCAGTATATGAGGGGGCTGCTTGAATAGTTCTTGTGTGATTACATATTAACTGCACCAACTCTCTACTGTAACTGATCTAAGATCATTTAGTTCAAGTAGACTCAGGTTTGGTTTCTTGGTCCAAACCCAGGTTCAGGAAAAAGCATTTAGATTAACACAGTTTTGAGATCTGCTCCCAGATTTAGACTACACACTCAGGAGTGATACCTCGTGTAAACTGCACACACAGCCGTGTACACTTAGTACACTGTAGACACACTAATATCCAGAGAATGAGGGAGGAGGAATCTGTTCAGTTCACCACTGACTGATGTTTCTGTTGGAGTCTGGTAGGTGAGGTCACATCTGTAACTTTTAATGTATCGCTGTCCTCTCCCGTGGCACAAGTTAATGAGTTTGTTGTTCAGATGACAACAGAGATGAGTTGGGGGACGTCATCTTGCAGCATGCTGTTTATTTTAATCAGCCTCTCTGAAACTTGGAGAGAGGCACCTCGGGAAGTTGGATGCTGCTGAGCTCCCGCTGTTAATATCAGTGTGTGGAATTACAAACATGGTGTGATGCTCTGTGAGGACAATGTGAACATAAATACAAGTATTTAACCGAGAAAAAAAGTATGAAAGTATTAGTCAAGTTTAGATGATATATTCTAGGTTTTAGTATCAGCGAGGTCTCTCTCTCTCTCTCTCTCTCTCTCTCTCTCTCTTTGCTCTGTTCTGGCTTCTTAAACAAAGCTTGATAAGCAGAGGCAGCTATTTGTATGGTAATTCACCAAAGAAACACATCACACATACTTAGGATTCAGGAGAATGGAAATGAGATTTGCTCTGTGACTCCATATGAGGGTCTGTGATCACAAGAAGTGTGATAACAGTTGGTATGTATACAGCTGTGTGTGTGCCAGATGTTGTGTCCAGTCCAGTGCGTGCTTGCCTTATAAACTCTCCACTTGTTAACTGAAGTGATACAGTCACCCCGACACTAAACAGCTGTGAGTTCCAGCCAAAGGGACATGGAGAGGAGGCAGCAGATGAGAGGCTGCTGCTTTGCTCCAGAGTCAGATGTCAACAGTCTAGGCTGAATGCCTTTGCAGCAGCAGCAGCAGCAGCAGCAGCATTGTGACATAGACCGATAGCTGGTAGACTGGTGCTGTAGTAGGGCATGTTGAGAGGAGTCTAAGAGGCCAGAGTACATGCTGCAGTTCTTGTGCATCAAGGTCAGCACCCAAGATCCGTTGCCAACAGCTGGGACTCTCCAGATAAGAACAATGCAATAGAAAAAAATCATAAAATAATAACTTTTTTGAAAAATACAACAGTTAAATTGATTTTCCCAATTTCTTAAATTGTACAGCATCATTATACACATACTGTAGCTATTGCACAGATAAAAAAAATGCAGAAAATGTTCAGATTTAAGTATGTATGGAGACATTTGCTTAATCCAGTACTGCAGCTCCTGACTCAGTCATGATGATCCCAACAAATGTCTCCTTCATCATCTTTCAGTGAAGAGCCTGGAACAAGAGCAATGTGTTTCTTTCCAAATACTAATCAGATTCAGCATGTTAGTCACAGAAACTCTGTTCTCTCTCTAACTTCCTGAATCTATTTTCCTTATCAGTCAGAGTTGGGAGGAAGAAAAAGAACTGAAGGAATGGAAGATGACATCCATAAAAGATGAGGAAGGTGTTTGAAATGGATTTGAGCAGAAACCTGGCATCTGAAGACAAAGTGGTCGTCCTGAATAAACAGCGTCGTGGAGATTGTGGTTTAAGAGCTGATAAAGAGATGATCAGAGGAGGGAGCGGTGGACGGATTGGACAGGGGGAAGAAAATAAATACAGATAAAAGGAAATGTGAAGAAAGGCAATAAAGAAAGAAAAGAGAAAAAAAAGATTAGAACGATTAGAGGAAGCCAGACGGGCATGTAGAGAGAAAACAACATGTTTTAACCTCACGTGGCTTCTTTAATCTTGGTCAGCACTCCAGCGCTCTGCTGGATTATATGTATTTAGAACTGCTTTAAATGAATGAGTTCCACCAGGGAGGACGAGACATCCAGACTGAATCAGATATATTAAACTTTGACAACAGACCAAACTCCTGTTGATTAAATCAGAATTTAGCTGGTAATTTGAGGGTTTCATTTACACACCAGGTGGAATAATCACCTGGTTGTCACAGTAATAAGTGGACCTTTTACTCTTCATCTCTTTATTCAATACCACACAATGACTTCCAGACTTGTGCTAGTGATGATGTAATGTGGGCAGATGTGTGGATAGAGCTCAATGCTGATGAACAGAGGCAGCTGAATTCCCCTTCCCCCTGTGACACTGACACATATAGCCTGACACTTCACATCTATTCTAGTATTGAGGACAACAAACACTGTTGTGTTCCACTGGTGACTGTTGTAAACCTCCATTTCTGTCAGTAAGATGTATGAACAGGATCCTCCCATGCTGTGGCCTTATTCTTTTCCCTTTACCTCCATGGAACTAGGACAACTAATATGGAATTCCCGCAACATCAACTTCAAAAACAATTGGGCTGAATTATTTAACATGTTAGACATTCTGATTATGGTAATGTATTGTGAATAACTAAATGTTATTTGTTGTATTAGTACAGTATTTGATCTCTCTACTCAGCCATGTGTCTTTTTTTTTTTTTGCTCGTGCTCAGTTAGAACATCTCTTCTTCGTCCTTGTGAATCCATCATCAGTCAGTTTCTGTGTGGAGGACGGAGGTGCTGTGATGTTATAGTGGTTGTATGAAACCTGAAATGAAGAGCAGAGAGAAGGAAGTAGCTGTGATTCAGGTTTTGATATTTCCTGATTGGAGAGCAGACTCCCAGCAGTCAGACCACATCAGCATCTTGTTACCCGTTCTTCTTTTTCTGCTTTGCCATATTTAATTTGCTTCTTCACTTAGGAGACGTTTTGTTTCTTTCCACGTACACTACATACACTTGAATGTCAGTGTCAATATATTCCGACCCCTTCCTGCCTCTCAGAGGTAATGATGCCATCCATTACTCATCCTAATGCAATCTGTTTAACCTATTGTAAATGAAAAGGTCAGGTGCATTGCTTCTGTTTAGATGGATGAGTTGTTCCTGCACTTACTGTATCACTGAGACGTACATTATGTTAGACCATCATTGTAATGTGTCTGCATAGAGAGAGAGAAAGAGACTGATAACGGCTTGGACCTTGTGTATGTATTAGGGTTGTCAGTCCTTGTGCGGTCTGAGGTTTTCCTCTGAATCCAGATTACATCATAGAGAGAAGCCACTCATTAAAGTCTCATTACTATTTAATATTCACCACGAAATATTCACATTCACGAGGTAGAGAGGATCTCAAGGAAGAACTGCTAGAAAACAAATCGATAATCATGATAGGAAAAATAAAATCAGTGTTAATGGAGTTTTTGTGAGATTGTGGATAATCAGAGAATTTATATGAGATATAGTTTAGATGTGAAAATCCACCTTTTAGACCAGAAAACCTTCTTTTGATGCTGAAGCTTCTTTAAACAAGAACACATAAGAGCAGAATAACACCGCTGCTCCCATCAGTCTACAGTCTACACTGTGTAGTACGATATGATGTGAGATATGATGTGAGTCTCAGCATGTGATACAGCAGAGGCTCTTTCTCTCATCCTCTCTGTCTCCATGCAGTGAGTGTTGTGTTTGCTGTGTTAGTATGTAGCCTTGGTGTCTGTCACGCATTAGAGTGAATGAAGGCTGCTGGAGCTCTGACTTCTCAATGGAAACCAAATCATTCATAACACTAACTCAATCTACATTTGATTCTTTATGTCTGTCTTTCTGCCATGTACTGTAAATACATGATCCATTGTTATTGTTAAATGTTGCAGTCCAGTAGGATGTGTGAGTGGAGGCTGCAGATTAGTGCATATAAGAGAGAGAGAGAGAGAGACAGAGAGTTTGTTAAAAGCAAAGCTGGTTGAGTAGCAGATGATGTTTGTGAAATGTTCAGGCTGCTTAATCACACTTCATTTACAACTGATGTTGAAATGTGTTCTTCATCTGCATAAATCATTCTCCTGCATGATAACAAATCTGGTCGTGCTCTTTTATATACATCCATAATTTACACTCATTCCTGTCCACATATCGGTTATATCACATGTTTGTAGTTTTATAATCAGTCTGGCGTTTCATAACAGAAACATTGTTTTTACAACCTGCCTGGTTTGATCCAGTTTATCGTGCATCTGCTCAGAAACACAGCCATTTGAATAATTCACTGCAGGTTTGACACAAGTCATAAGAAAGCAGGTTTTATGAATCTAAATGACGCACTGAACGACAAATGAACAGGTGAAGACACAGACTGTTCCTCACACGTCTGTCTGTGTATCACTTATTGTATCTCCAGTGAGACGTCCTATATGTGTAAATCCAGTCCAGATTGGTCTCCGTGTTTCCTCTCGCTCTGCTGGTTTGAAGAATGGACGACATAAATGATCTCTGACCCTCTCCGTGTAAAATAAAACACAAACACAAATCCAATTTCTATCTGGTTTGTTGACACGTGTGAGTCCACCACCTACAACGGCAGCCTCCTGCACAGTTCCACACTCGACACAATGTGTTGCTCCACTGAGACATCAGTGCAACGCAATTTGATTTCATGGTTCTCCAGATCTCAGAGAGAGTGTTCGTGTCCACTCAGCTTCATATGTGTGTGTCTGTCTGCCTCCTGTTACTGTGTCTAAATGTGTGTGTGAGTGCTGTCTCTGCTGGGACACAATTCACTGTTGGCGCTGATACCAAGTGGACAAAAATATACTGAATATTCAACTCAGAGATGGACAATTTGAATTTCATTTTTAGGTGAGTAATGATGATGAGTCATGTTGGATTCTTCAGAGTTGTAGAGAGGTAGACCTTTTAATGAGTATCTGTCAAAGCAATTTCAAAAATTAGGAAACAAAAATAGATGACTCAAAATCATACTTTAATAAATGCATGATTACATAATGAAACCATTGATCACCATCTAACCTGTCACTTCCTTTGGGGAAGCTAAAGTGGTGCATTACGCTGTCCACAATAACTACATAATTACTGAAAAATCCTAACCGTTGAGCGCTGCATTACAACATGATCATGTCAGATTGAGGCACTGTGTTGATGTTAAATTCTTGCAGCATTAAATGAATGTTTTGGAGCACAAACATCCTGTAATATAAAATAGTAATATCAAGCAGCCTCCATCAGCTGTCACCAGTCTGTCAGTTAATATGCATGACACTTATGAATCATATCAAATAGGAAAACAGCCAAGTGATGCACAAAAACAAACACTGAGCCTTAAATGAGATAGGATTATCAGTGTTTTCGTAATTTCCTAAAATCATTTCTGTGTAGAATCACTCATCCTCTCAAATCTGTATCTGCTTTGTTCTATGAAATGAACTACTTTATTTAGGTGGATCATGTCGGCATCGATAAGAACAAAAGTAAAAACCAGAAGACAGTTAACAGTGAAACATACGGACCAGAGAACTGCAGCTTTAGTGCTCTTTATGGACTGAACCGTTCTGGCCACGCCTTCATAATTGATGTCACAACAGCTGTTTTACCTGCGACAGGTGACAGTAAACACCTGACACTGGTGAGCTTGAAAGTTTGAACACAGAACAGCCTCAGATTTGGTTTTGATGAGAGAAATATGTGATTTCAATTTTTCTTTTTAACAATCCGGTACCTCTGAGCCTCTGTACTGGTTCTACCTGAGGATACCAAAACCCTCAGAGAAAACCTTATTAGGTAGTATCTCCACTGTTCTCTATGCACATAATGCACTTTCCTCCGTGTGAGTGTTTCAAACTTGGGTAGAAGTTTAATGTTTTTTGCACACGGCAGCTGAAACTAGATTTACATCAGACTACAAAGCTACACCAGCGGAGCTCTGCTCACACTTTGCATGAGAAATAAAACTTCTCAGAGACAGAAAGATCTCTGTCTGTGAATATTTGACACCACAGGTACATCGTGGTATCACAGGAATAAATCCCGGGACATTTTACAAAGTGTTACTGTAAAGAACACCCAGGTGTTGACTCTGAAAAGCTGTAATCAGTGTTTTAATGAGAAATAACTGAGGTTATTGTTCGTGATAAGTGACTTCTTTTTCTTAGTCTACTCTTCATTTAGTCTTAATAGAGTCAGTGGGAGCAAACCAGAGATATTATATTTCTAACGACTGATATAAAACACAGGTGGAAGGACATCAGTGTACTTTAATGCACGTTAATATATTTATATGTATTCAAACATGATGTAATGCAGGATTCATTGTCTGCACCAGAGCGTTCCCATTAGTGTGTGCAAAGCGGAGCAGAGCTGTTTTTATCCTGCATGTCTTCACACCTGTCTGATCCTATTAGATCACTGATCAACACTGTAGTCCAGCAGGTGGTGAGCTGATGACTGTTCATAATGGAGAAAATGAACATTAAATTACCCGATAATAGAAATTAGATTGGCTTTTACCTCCATTAAGGGAGCCTTCAGACTCTGTGGTGTCCTCAGGTGTATTTAGTTTAGACTGAATGTAGTTTCACTTGAATATAGCAGAGCCTTCCTGTTCCAATGAATTGTCTTCTGTAGACCAGTCGGTGTTTGTTCTCTTGTGGATAAAGTCTGTCCCCTTCATGTCCATGTTCTCTTACAGCTGATCACTAAATGTAAAATGCATCCTCAAATTATATCTAGCTAATATTAAATAGACAAACGTGCTGTGAAAATCATATTTTTTTTGTCATGTTGGTCACGATCATGGATCATTTATTCATGTTTTTCTAAATTCTGTGCACAGATGGGATACAATAATTAGTGTAGTTACTTTAATGACTGCATCTCTGATCTAGCAGTGGTGATTTTTGAGCCATTGGCAGGCTGTTTTACTGTAATGTCAGTAGTTCTTCATCCTGATCTCTTCCTCTCTTAGTAAAAAAGTTACAGACATGTTCTTCAGTGTTGGTTTTATATGGGCAACATGTAGTAATGAACAGATTATGCAGCAGCGGCAGTACACATTTTAGAAATGATCTAACACAATGTCATTGTTTTAAAGGCTCAACGTGCTTCAGCCCCGAGTTACTTCTCAAACCATCAGAGCCTTTTTATGATGACTTGTTTTCACTTTTCCTAGATCAGTGTTTAAAAGTCACTGGCTTCAGTCAGAGGCCTTTTACTTTGAAAAGACCTGCCTGCGGTAATCAGGCTAGAGTTAGTTCAGCCGTTTTCATATACATGTTTTTGATTATTTTCCTTTAATCATTTTCTGATTCTTGTCATACTATTTAATTTATGCAGCTGTTTAAACTTTTATTGACTTTTTATTGGCCTCCCTCCGTCGTATAGTTTGCCTTTTTGTCTTCCCTGTGCTGCATATTTTATTGGCTGCTTCAGTCTCTTCTCTGCCTAATAATCCCTTTTGTAACGTTGGTGGCCATAAAACACAAAGACACTGACTGACACTTTTAAAGGGGAGCGTTTGATTCACGGCCATCAGTCGGTCTCTTGCTCTGAGGAATGCTGTTGGCATGACGTAACTGCAGCTGACTCCCTCCTCTCAGACCGTGATCACTGCCAGCTCACACGTCACATTACTTTATAATCGCCAACTTATACCTGCCGCAAAGTGTTTAGAGGCAATCATACTAGTACAGTCAATTACACATGAATGAAACCAGTCACGATCCACAGAGTGTGCATTCTCAGTAGTAAATCAATCCATATGCTGCGGTACTGCCCTGTCTCTGTCCATGGTGCTGATTCATGTACAGAAGAAGAAGCCTGTTCACTTTCCTCAGACCAGTGTAAAGCTGAATGACGAGTATGACTCCATCTATGTATATGAATGTAATGAACATGAAGGTACATCTCAATATGAGACTGGAAAACACTTTTCCAAAAGATGAAGAAATGTATTATTTTCATTTTTGAGATCAAAATCAATTCCAATTAAAGATAGCTTTACTCCTGAGCTTTAGCCAAGAGTTGGGAGAGAAATAGTTTACTTATAAAATCTGTATTTTGTAATTTCCTTTCACATTCTGCAGTAATCCATTATTCAACAATCCACACAGTGTTATAGCTCCATAGTCCACCATCAACTTCATGTCCATTGTGCTTTCATTTACTCTCATTTAAACTATCGTCCCTCTGAGTCAGTTATTTTTCAAAATAGCCAGGTTGATAGAAAAGCTCAGCAGGAGCTGTCGGACCGCTTACTGTTGGTAACACCTCCAGAAGATAGTGACGGCAGCTTTAATAGGTCATAGCTACATGAGATGACTAAAGCAGAATGGAGGAGTTTTGTCTCATGATTGTCCATCAAGTGTCTTCATGGAAGATGAGCATAGAGTCTCCAGAAGAGACAAACTTATGAGTCATTGAAGTTAGATGTGCAGGTCATAGTTGTATTCTCTGATTCTGACCTTTGCTGACTGGTGCTGTTTGTTTAACTCCGTCTTTCTGTAGTTACATTCTCTCTTGTTCTTACTGCTCCTTTAGTCTGCCTTCTCTCAGTCTACAGTGGGATTTAGGGACGAGCAAAGCATGCTCATGGGCCTCAATGCATCATGGACAGTGAGCTACTACCTGCCTCAAACGCTGCTGTTCACAGTAAACCACAGCTTTTATCAAAACTGCATGGTTCATACTCCCACAACAAGCAAATACAGACAGAATATGCAACAACGTCAAGCCCACCCTGAGGTTGCGAAGTTCTCCTTAAAGAATCACACAGTTATAAATCTGCACAGCTCACTGGAGGTTTTCCCACCGACAGCTGAGGCTTAGTTGGAGGAGAGAAACACTGTGGGCTGTCGATGAATTATGAATTAAGACACCCAGAAGCTTTGAACCCTGTGTTCAGTCGAAGAGACGAGTGGACTGGACCATGTAAGGTGATGGATTTACTGCCTAATGAGTGTAATGAGGTGTTTTTTTCATTTATAGTGATATACAGTGGGATTGTTAACAATTATAATTTGAAGTGAATGGTAGATTTGTGGGTAGATTTATATGAATGTCATATCAACTGTCTGATTTTGGTATTGATAAAATCTCATTTGAGAAAAAAGGCTACATTGACATGTTGTTTTCTTCTAAGAAATTATAGCTGCAATCTGCCCACAACGGATTTACTCTTTGCTAACCGTTGTCTGTGGCACTTTGCTCTGATCTACGTCTGCATTTGTTGCATGGAGCCAAGATCCAGAACACATTTAATGAGATTTCTGCCGACTGATCTGTCTGTATATAAGTGAATTAGGTGTGTTTATGCTGCCCACTATTGAGGGGAATGTAAGGTTTTTACAAAGCCTAAGATCAAGTATGTGATGATCCTTACACTGGATGATATATACACACATACTATATCATGA
>CAKALG010015321.1:0-11593 GCA_916700815.1 Helicolenus hilgendorfi | reverse complement strand
GGCTAACGACACAGCAATAAAGCCACTCGAGTGTGTGGCCACTTTCTTGGCTTGTATTCCAAAGTGGCCCGCACAGTTCAGTGGTCAAGTGCTCTGTGTGACAGAGTGGTCATATGGTCTGTGGGACAGTGTGTTAATATGTGTCTGTGTGTGTGTATTGAGAACTTGCCAGGAAGGTGTTCACGGTTTGTTAAATTAGGAGCTTATTTCACACAATAATATAAACGATAAAGAAGTGTTGTTTGCGGAGGTTACAAAACATTTCAGGGAAGAGTAGTGACATTAATACCATCTGCATAGCACACCGTGCCATTTTTCGGCTTAATTATACAATTTCCAGCACACAGGCTTTCTTCCTCTTCTCGTTCCCGTCACCTCTTGCAAAAACTGAAGCCTATTTCTACCTGCTAGACACAGGAAATGCAATTAAACAGAAATATCAGAGCCCACTTCCCAGCCTGCGCAGGTGGCTCAGGGTGCAAAAAACACGCTACTTCCCGTTTACCGTCTCTCATCACAATGCCTGCCGAGCAGAAGAGAGCCAGACATTTCCCAAGGACGGTGTAGCACTTTAATAACACGGGATACAGAGCTGGGCCGGCTAATGCCCGGCCATTAGGGTTACATCACCGCTGCCGCACGAATTAAAGTCACATTAGCGTCGAGATCCGGGAGACAGAGAAGGGAGCCTGGGTATGGGGGAAGAGAGCGGAGACGCCTGAGGGCAAAGCAATGTGCTGATCTCAAAGTAGTTTGAGCGTCCAAAAAATTTGAAATGTTAATGAGAGACCGTGTGTGCAGGAGAGAGATACAAGGAGGGGACAAGTGAGGTGGTATGTAAGGAGAGGAAACACTGCCTGAGTAAAAGTGTATGAATGTATATACATGAATTAAATTAGAGGGACTGGAAGTAGATGAATAGCTAAATAGACGTGAGAGGAAAAAAGGTTTTGCAGGCTTGTGTGCGTTCCTGTCGAGTGAAGACCAGGATTCCTCGATGTATTCAAAGCAATGCACAGACAATCATAGCCTGTTGCCATGGACACTCAACAGAATGGATTTGAAGAATCTAACCCTCCTCTCGTCTTTGCTTTCACTTCTTCTTTTCCCAATCGTTCAAGAATACAGCGGGGTCCAACAGTCCCTCACAAATAACATCACCTGTACCCAGGATACAAAGCTAACCGGACAAAGAACGCCGTGCTCCAATTAGAAAAAGACGACGGTAAACTGAAGCCTTGACTGGAGAAAAGCAGTTTCTGAACCACTTCTTCAGTCCCAAAATAGTCGGAACATTTAGTGTCGGAGAAAGAGTAACAGAGCGACCAACTGATGTTGCCATACCTAGATGTAGATGCCGTTAGCATGGCTCAGACACTAAAATCTAAATTAAAATGTAAAAACTTGGTATAAAAAAGTTGTATTATCTTGTTTGAGAGACAATTTTAGTCTAAAATGTGGCTTTGTTTTTGATATATGAAACTCAAGAACGTTTGTGAGTGGTTTCAGACAATATAGACAGGCGATTAGACTGTTATCAGGCTATTAAATAGGCGTTATCAATCACTATACGCCCCATAGATGTGAGTCAATAGGGGCCTACTACACCCACTAGTAGGTTTTATCATCTAGTAGGTATAAAGAAGGTATAAAAGACCATGACAGTGCCCGCCAGCAACCGTAGTAATTATGACAGGAGCAGAAGATGAAGTCAGGCACTGTAGTATAGACAGTGTGAAATTCCATAAGGGGTTAAGGATGAGGACGATGGAAGGGGACCGGAGTTTGCATCCCGCGTGAAACCAACAGTGTGTAGTTTTCTTTGAGTTCGTAGTTATTTTAACCCAAAACACAATGTTTTTCCCTAAACTTAACTGTTTTTTTTGTTGCCTAAACCTAAAGAAGTTGTAGTTTTATTTCCTAAACCTAAAGAAGCCTTTTTGTGTGTTCAAAAATGACGTTTCATTCAGTTTTACATGTTAGAATGTGTTCCTTTTAAGTTTCACTTTCACAACGTAGTAGGCTCCTATTGACCGACAACTGTGGGGCTTATAGCAACTGATAACGCCTACAGTATTTAATAGCCCGACAACAGTCGAATCGGGTGATATAGATATATAATATAATAGCCATTACTTTCAAAAAGCCCACATTTATAGATCAGCACTAGGTGGTTTGAGGGAGGTGTTTTCATCCTTGATTTTACACCTCTGTGTTGTAGATACAAAAATTCTATTCAAAGAATGCTGTGGTATCAACAGGTTTGATATGTGAATGCTAATATGTATTCCAGTACATACCTGAAAAGAACTGAATAGGTCTTTTAGATCTCTGAATGCAGCTTCGATCGCTGCCTCGGTCAGACGGACCTGGGAGTTGACCGCTCCGACGGAGATGCCTCCGTACCTGGAGTGGCAGAAAAAAAGCAGGACGAGATTGAGGTTCAAGTGGAGGTAAGAGCATGCGAGTAATATCAAAGAGATTTTTTTTTACACTTGCTCTATAAAGCTTCACAAACACACAGAAACACCTGAGATACAGGCATACAGGAAAAGCAGATATTACAGCAAAAATGTGGACATCAACAAACATGACCAGGTAGTAATTTTGGCTCTTTGTGTAAAAAAAAAAAAAAAATACCAGCCCAAAGCCAAAGTGCCTGAGGAAAGCCACTACTCTCTAAAGTGCTACAAGATACATGAATGCACTGTGATACCCTGACTTTAAAAAAAAAAAAAAAAAAAACTTAAATGCTGCAGCATATTCAAAAAAAACTCTAGAGAAACATTGATATTCACAACATTCACACCTACATGCATTACCTTGTTTTACCCGCTTGTTCAAAAGTCTTGACCAAGAAGTCCGTCACGTTCCGTCCAGTTAAATCCAACAAAGTGTCGGTTGTGTTCTGGATCCTCTGTTAAAAAGAGAGAGAAAAGAAAAATATTAGTACTCAAAAAATAAACACTACTGGTTCGCCAGTAGCCTTGAGCTTAAACGTGCGTAATTGATTTTTTTTGTGGGGGCACTTGGGGCCAGCACAGCAATCCGTAAATATAATACTGACATATTATCACCTTAGCAAAGAGTTGCATATTTATTAGGGCTGAACGGTTTTGAATAAAACAATAAATGGGATTATTTTGACTGATATTAAAATAGAAAAACATGTTAAAATGCTAATGGTGAGATTTTTGTGAGGATCTGTACCAAACAAAGATGTTTTCTTAAGTCTGTAAAATATGATGTGTCGCCCAGGACATGTCTGCAGCTATACAATATTTAATTTAAAATGGTATTTCGACACACATTTCAATTTGAAAATTGCAGTAGGTCATTTTGTGATTTTGATAAAATTTTGATTAATTGTGCAGTCCTATTATTTACACAACCAGCATGTGGAACAACATTGGAGTCATGTTTCTGGCCACCTGATGAAACCTATATTCTGTCTCCTTTAAGACCTCCTTTGGTTTCTGTCAACTCCTGGGAAGTGACGACGTAAATCACTGCTTAGTATGCAATTTTGGACGCAGCCTAAGTCAAGTCATCCACTGTTAATACGAGGATATTGTTTAGAGCAGGTTCAGTTTAAGATGCAGAAAATCCTTCCATGCAAAAGAGGTGCAGCACTTCTTTTTTTATTTTACTTATGGAAAGCATATACAACTTTTGCATGTTCTGTTGCACTTAACCGTGCCTGTGTGTAGTGTAGCGTCAGGAGCAGAGAGAGGCTGACCGCAGACAGACTCCTGCAGGTCCGACTGCTCAGCCACCCATAAAAACCCATCCAGCAGTGGCGGAAAATCAACAAAACTTAAGAGCAAGAACATTTTAGAGGTGCTATCTGTTCACAGCAGCGTGGACCACATCCTCTCGACCCTTATCATAATAGTCAATTAAGCCTGGCTATGGGAAGCCTGGCTGAAATCGAGACCCCCCCAGCCAAAGCTGCGAAAGCTGTGTCTAATGTCAAAGAACCCTAATTAGATGCCCTTCTGTGGATAAATGGGTACATTCAAACATCCAATTAAGGGAGGGTGCGACACACCACCATGAATGCTCTCCACGATGCCGAGACTGATACTTCCCAGTACATACACACACACACTCCCGCCGACACCAAGCTGCTTTAGCCTCGCTTATTTAAAGAGGTAACACTATGCTAATTAGCGGAGTGATCCTTGATAAAACTGCAATTGAGACCCCCGACTGCAATGCAATTTTACCGACGTACCCCCTAGTTACTGTGGTTATCTACCCTTCTGTACTAACAGCTTGATGTGCTAGCCTTGGATACTCATGGTGTGTTGTTTAATCTGTTACCTCTGTGCTTATATACCCATTCTTTATCACTGTTAACATACAGTAGATTTCTATAAAGGAGTGGATGTCCAGGTACCAGTTGGAGGGACTGTTCTCTTTGCGTCTCTATCATTCCTTTAGAGATAAATCTTTGGTTGGGTTTCCCCATTCTATGGGGTATAGAGGTAGCAATAAAGTGAAGAGGAGATGAGGATGTGTTTGGGTAAAACGAGGAGGAGAAGAATAAAGAGAGATTAGAAGCTAGATTAAAACGGGATAAATAATAACGCAGAGCAGGAGTGGATGGAGGATAGAAACATAAGTTAAAAATTGGAGAAGCGAGCACAAGGAAACGGAGGAGGAGGAGAACTGGAATCGCGAGGCAAAGAACAAACAGAAGGAGAAAGCAGAGGAGGAAGAGGACCCATCTGGCTTATGAATCAGAGATAAGGAGGACAAACGGCACAGCCACCTCGGCTTATCTCTGAACAAACATGCTTCTCTTTCAGAAAAAGCCACAGGAACTCGGAGACAAACAAAACCGAAAAAAAAATGCGAGCTTTTACACTCCACTGTGTGTACAATGAGTTTAAACGCGAGCATACAGTCAGTGTGGGTTTAATTATTTTGGCCTTGGTCCATATCCCCCTATCAAAAAGACTGAAATGGGAACATTACGTGATTGTGTGATACCTGCATCTCTTGTTCATTGCCTGGGAACAGCATCAGAGTGCTTGGCATTCTGCACATGACATCAGCTCTCCACAACACAGTGGTAGCTTGATAGCTGGGGAAGCAAACAGGGGTGAGGGAAATGTAAACTAAGGCGTAATCAAATCTGTTGAATGAGTTGGCATACTCGAGCAGCGGAGAGATAACAGGCCGCGCTGTGTTCATATTAATCTTGGCGCTGTACCTCTAAGGTAAAAAAAAATCCAGTTTTATCTAGTGTGCACAAAGAAAAGCTGAGAAAGTGGAATCTTCTGTAATTAACATGTTAAGGTGACACTCGCCCTCTGACTTTAAGTTTTGATGCAAGTGATGATCAGGTTAATTGGGTCTGTCCATGCAAAGCGATTCGTTTCTCTACGTGTGAAGTTGTTACCACTATTTAACTCATTGTGCCGTGATGTGTGTGAAGTGGAAGTGACGGGTGGCGGGTTGTGTAATTGTTTGTATGCGTGTCATCACGTGTATTTCAGGAGCTGCTCTTCAGCTCAGTGCATTTTATTGTGATTATGTCCACTATGATCACATCACAACAACCATTGTATACTGAGCCAAACACTACCATTAGATAATAGCTGAGAGTGGTGTGGGAAGCACTAGCTGGGTTAGTAACCACAACAAAAAGCTGCTCCTGCTATCCTGTCCCAGATCATGAGAGATTGAGTTGCACACTTTCCGCGCCACGATGACAGATTTTCATCCGGACGCCGTCTGTTCACAACAAAAGGGGAAAGCGCTGCCTCATCCACCACTCGCCTCACCTCGCAATTCAATGACCTTTCTGCTTTTGTTTTCGAGCATCTCTCGCCTTGTGCTGCGAGGACGGTTCTGGACAGGTAGTTTTACACTAAAATGGATCTGCGGGTGTTTGGGGAGTCACAAGTGACAAATCAACGGGGCCTGGTAGAGAAAGGATGTGTCAGCCTGTTGTGTTCGCTGGGTTGAGTATTAGCTGGAGGGGTTTGGAGCTGATCTGCTGTTAAGTTGGATTTGCCAACAGCTGTTGTTGGAGAAAAAAAACCTGCCCTCAGATAGAAAGTTTACAGATTCCTTACGGTTTCAACAAATAAATGATAACGTGGATTTTAAATTCTAAATAGGGCTGTTAAAGTTAACGCGATAATAATGCGCAAATTATTGTTAACGCATTAACATGACTTGCGATTTTTAGGTTGTAGTGGGCTCAGTTTTAAAGTTAGAGTGAGGATACTGGCATATTAAACTAGAAAACCTGAGGAATCATTTGGAAGGAGGATAAATAACGCTCCTAACCTGGGCTAAATTTTGGCGAGAAAAAACTGTCATGGCCATTTTCAAAGGGGATCTTTTGACCTCTGACCTCAAGATATGTGAATGAAAATTGGTTCTATGAGTACCAACGAGTCTCCCCTTTACAGACATGCCCACTTTATGATAATCACATGCAGTTTAGGGAAGTTATAGTCAAGTCAGCACACTGACACACTGACATCTGTTGTTGCCTGTTGGGCTGCAGTTTGCCATGTTATGATTTAAGCATATTCTTTACATTAAATGCACGTGTGAGGGTTTCTGGACAATATTTGTCATTGTTTTGTGTTGTTAATTGATTTCCAATAATACATATATACATACATTTACATGAAGTAAGCATATTTGTTCACTCCAATGTTGATAAGAGTATTAAACACATGACAAATCTCCCTTAAAGGTACACTTTGAACAGAAAACAAATGTGCGATTATTTTGCAATAAATCACAACTGTTTTAATCGATTGACAGCCATAGGCAGTTTTTTCCCCCTCAAATCAACAATCTAGGTAGACAACTAGATAAGTAGATAATGGTGTTTGTATTTTCCCATGCAGAACTTCTTGTTTTTCCCACACAAATGGTCAACCAATGGCCACCTTCAATACCCTGATAGATGAGGCCATGGAGAGTAATTTGCAAGCGAGCTGTAGTTAGGCCAGTCTCCAAATGATAAAGACATCAATCGTAATTCGGCGAACGTGGCGGCTTTATCAATTCCTCCGCACGCATGACGGCCTATTCATCTACGAAGGTTAAATATCACCAGTGAACGAGAGTCAATACCCTCGGAATTGATAACGGGCTTAACTGTTGCCTGCCATTTCCATGGAAACAATGATTCCGCGCTGCCTCCCGTGGCGACGGGTCCATGTTTTTCCTCTCTCGTCTTTTTCTGTGGTTTCTCAAGGGCATATTCGGAGGATGGGCAGGATGAAAAGATAAAAAGGAAAACAAGCGCGAGGCTTGATGTGATTTATTCAGCAGTGGGAGCTTTCAGGTCAAAGGGAATACATCCTCACAATGTGCTCGGTTTCTGTGGGTGGTCTCTGCCTTCGACTCGCATTCATTTATAGCCCCCTCTGCTCTGGACCGCGGTCTACAGGTAAGCAATGATGTTAAGTGCATATGATCCCATGCACATGGACATACATACTGATGTCAAATTCATATATTCATATCTGTCACACTATTGATCCTACCTCACAAGTAACAGCTCTCTCAGGCCCTCATCAGACACAGCAAGTTTTTCTTTGCTGCATCTTTTTTTATTTTATATGTTGCAAGGAAACCACCAAATGAGTACTAATGTCACCTTGTTACAAACCGTGAACTGTACGCGACCCAAAATAGTTAATAGTACAGTTTAAATGAATGAAAACGACTTAGACGAAATCTAAAGTACCCCGCTAATTTGCCTCCTACTGTGTTTTGTTCGGCTCATGGTAACTACGGTTGGTAAAGTCATAAAGCTCCAGGGATCCACGATGAGAAAGAAAGCTAATGACGTCTCTGAGTTGATTTTTTTTTCAATTCCTGTCCCAGATCATGAGATATTAAGATTCAGAGTGCTCCTGTAAAAACGCAAGATGCACAGAGTGGATAAACGTGATGCGCTCAGCGACGCAAAAGCAGAGCGCAAAACGCTTCAATCGCATTAAAAACAGTGACTAAAAAGCCGCCCTAGGCTGCTCAAATACACTCTGTCTGATCGGGGCCTCAATGTGCAAAAGTAATACTCTCTTCAGACTCCATACTGTATATTTGAGCGTGACAGCGACACTCTATATGCTTCTATCCCATGACCTTATGCACTACACTACATTTCAAACTGTAAACTAAGGGTTATGACCCACCGGTGGATCGCAGTTAACAGCAGGGAGGCGAAGAAAGTTGGAGAGGCGTGGAGGGGTATGGTATACAGTTACACAGTAGACCAGACTAATACGCTGGGGTCTTCTCACTAACATTGAAAAAAAAAGGTGTACGATCAACCGTTTCACCTCATAATCACACTGCATTACTGTATGTTTCTACCATATGAACTCACGCACTGCACCGGTGGTGTAAATCTTTCAAGATTTTAGATGATGAAATAAAAAAACGCTGCACAGCTTGCCGGCTTTGCTGTGTTACAAAGACTGACCCCTGCCAAATAAATAAAGTGTTTCATTATGCAAAAAGGTGGTGATGAACAGAGAAATGTGACGGTTAACGGCGTGCGTGTTGCATACGAATGCTTTCCTCTCCTCGCTCGCTACGTTCTCCTCTTGCTGCAGCTTCTAAATTTAAATTTCCTTTATCGCGCAGCGGGGGACGACCGGTAATAACGTTGTTGCATGATAATAACTCAATGTCCTCAAGGTTGTTTCCATGCAAAAACGAGAGTCCATTTAATATCCTTTTACAGGATCTGCATTGGATGTTGTAAATAAAGGAGAAATGATGCAAGTGAATGTAACATGATGCAGGCAAGAATTGGCCTTTTGGAAATGGTCTTTTTATTGAGGCTAAGTGTACTAAAAGTGCCAGCTACATATAAAATGACACAATAAAGCAGGAATCCAGTAAAGTAGCAAAGTAGCAGCAATTCATAAAATAAATGAAAGAACGACTGAGGTTGTTTTAAATGGAAGAAGCAGGTGAAAGAGGAGGAAGAGAGCAAAATGAAATAAAGAGTTAGAAAGAAAGACCTTGATGGCCTAGAAAGATACAAAGATACAAGTAGCGCCTGAACAAATGGGGGACTCCTTGACAGCGCTGTCATAAGCTAGGGCCGAACATCAGGGGAAAGAAAAGGTTACACAAAGGGCACCTCTCTTGTTTGACTGTCTCAACAATCATCCTATAACATGATACCTGGACAGTTGCTCCTTTAAAGTGGCCCTGGATGGCCTTGTCACGGGAAGGAGCACACAGCGCGACTCGCACGAGTTCAACGAGGCATTACCGATCTGCGGAGGGTGTGAAATGGCACATTACATAGCACAGGGTATTGTATAGGGGGAGGTATAGGGGTCTGGAAGGAAAATAAAGGAGTGGCAGATGAGCCCAGAGGTTTCAAACTGTGTCATTTCATGTCCCACTCGTTGGAAGTCGTTGACTTTGCGGAGCAGCTCTCTTTTTAATGGATGTCTCATTTGTCCTTCGTAGATGACATCTCCCGAGTACGTCAAATATTGAGGGGTGGGGGGAATGCCATGATAATTATGAGACAAAATCATTTTAGATGTATCTGTATGTGACTGTGAGTGTTTTCTTAACTGGGACAGAATATCTCTTTTTAACACACTTCCCTTAAGAACTGAGGCTGAATCTTTGCTTCATAACCGCTTTGCAAATTGAACTTAAAATGACTGTTATAACTTAACTTGTATATCATAGATATAAAAGAGCTGACTCTTTTAAAAACTTGTTGTAAGGCATTTTCAACCACAGTGAAGCATGACTTTATAACTGTCTATTATGTCATTAATTTGTTATATATTGCTGTTGTAAAACTATAAATAAAACTATATTAACTCAAAAGGCATGCTGTATTTTAATTTGAATTATTATGTTGGATTAAAGGGATTAAAGTAACACTCTCACCCTGGAAAGTCAAAACCACTACATTTCAGTAACTGAGAAATATATGTCCATATTACTATAATAAATATAAATAGTATACATAATAAATAGTTAATTTAGCACCTTTAAGGATGACAATCTGTCATGATTTTCAAACAGTTGCACAATATCAGTTTGTCTGTCATGATACTGCATGTGAACAACTATCTAACCTGCACCATGATTGTGCATTATCACAGGACCACCTATTCTCACGTACGCCAACAACATCAGCTGCAGGACCGATCGGCAGAGACCACTATTCTGTATGAAAATGAAGCTGAAAGTTCAAAACTGTGAATTATCCATCTTGCAAATACAATGCTGTTTTGCAGCCAACTCTCTTCATGTAGACACCAGAACTCCCCCGCTCCTTTCTTTTCATCACCTGTGGGTAAACTCCCACAAACAAATTCTCAACCATCATAAGACTCCAAGAGGAAGACAATATTGGCAGATTTCGGTGGGGTTAGACATTCAAAATTCAAATCTCTTAAAATGCAGGCACATGCCACCGAGCCTGAGTAAACAGACAGAGCCATCTCTAATAAAAATGACATTGGAGTGGAGGTGGCAGCTTCTCCTTCTACTCTCTCAAGCTTAGATTTCTCATTATCATTGGGAGACAGCAGTGCAAACCATTTAGCTCCGAATGAGCTTCTTTCTCTTCTTCTTTCTCTCTGCATCGTGATTGGTTCAGTCAGCAGGTGGTGTCTGGCAGGCAGGGATGCGGGGTCTCTAACTTGCCCATCGATCTTGGCCTGGATCAAGTCTCTTCGGGTCAGACTGTGCAACACTCGCGCTAGCTGCATTTGGCCATGTATATATTGTTCAAGTAATGGCCTATAAAGGATTGGTATTGACATGTAGAGGATGAGACACGCGAACCACCCAGGACTTGTGATGGAAGCAGAAAAGGTGAGGTCCTTAGCGAGGTGTATACCGGCAGTGCACGCAGTACAATGTCCTAAAAGATGCTACGAGGTGAAAGGTTGGCATATACCTGAAAGAGTAAAACACACTATGGATATATCTTAACTGAATTTTTTAGCAGGTATGGGGAACATGCTGAATCACTGGCAATGGCCAATTCAGTGGATTTTCAGTGGAATCAATTTTGGCCCTACTTTCATGCATGCACGCTAGGCTCAGGAAAGGGAGGCAGCACAAAAGGCTGATTTACATTTTGCAATGCAATGCAAATTCCTTGTTAGTAAGTACCTTTACATTTTCAAATCAAAATGATGCTGACTGGGACTTTCAGGCCGCCAGCCAAAAGCTCCCATGATAAGCATTTTTTTATTGTACCGTTGTGTCATTGATTTATTTTTATTTTTTACACTCAGACCATTCCACTTCTCTTGCTGCAGCATAGCCCGCTGTGGCACACATACAGAGTCCACAGGAAGCCAGGAGCAGTATCCCCTGGTTCAGGTGGGGTTTAACTGTCTTGCTCAACGGACCTCAGACAGAGACAAACACACTGGCTGCTGCAGGGCATCAAATCTATGACCTTAAAGTCACATAATGGTGGCTCCAACTACCTCACCACCTTCTCTCCCAAAGGCACAAGCTATAGCGTATAGGAGACTAACCTGAGGTGGAGGGAGCCCCCCTGCACCAGGCGGACAGTCCGGTAACATGATCGTCCGCTTCGGCG
>CAKALG010015319.1:0-14311 GCA_916700815.1 Helicolenus hilgendorfi | reverse complement strand
GGGCCGAGGGCTGGCCTGGCCTGGAGGTCTGAGGACTCTGCTGCTGGGCAATGGAGTTCTCAAACATACTTTGATCAACTGGGGAGAAAAAGGAGAGAAGACAGGAGAGGTGAATACACAGTAGGATTTAACAGAAGATGTGTATCTGCTGCTTTTGACTGGACATGTTGCTGCAAAGCTGCAGACTGATCAAGCGTTAGACAATGCAAATGGGATGTTTGCTTTGAGAATGAGATGCACTAACTCAGTTCTTGAAGGGAAATGAAAGGAATACTCCACTAAAAATGCAGGAATGCTGTCGATTGGTTACTTGTAGTTTCTCCACAACATTGCTGATTACCTCCTATCGCCCATTATATCACTGAAGCTCTGCTAGAAGTAGTGTTTATAGCAACTTTTGGCAGAGTAATGATTGTTTGGAATATACTATACTTTGGAGTTTTTGGGTTTCCATTGGTATTCATTGTAAACTGCTGTGACTCAAAGCTGACTACAGCTGCTGATCCTCCACAAGCAATCTACAAACTTTTAAAGGCCACCTCTCGAGCCTAAAGGGGAGCCAGTATTTGATACTCAAAAGGTCAAATTTTGATGGAGTATTCCTTTAAGTGACTGCGTCATGTCTCTCTGGCGTCACTGTGCAGCTTTGCACCAAACAAACTGATGTTGCATCATCGCAGCACGATTCAAAGGCATTTCATGAGAATACATGTGAAGGCCAGATGGCGGTGCAGTAACACTGTATGTAATGATCACGGGATAATATATTAAACAAAACACATGCACATAAACAGCAACAACACGGATGGAAATGAAGCAGAAATTGAGCAAAAAATGCAGGATCAGAAACGGCAAAACATAAAAGGGGGAACTTATGTGGCAATCCACTTAAGACAGAAGATCTTACCTCTTGGAGAGAAAAGTTTCTCGGAAAGCATTTAATGGGACATAAAAGTCATCAGATTTCAGATAATTTTACCTCTAAAGATGCACATTATTGAGCGGTTTCTGCTTAAAATGCAGCTGATTCATGTCTTCTGCAAAAAAGACAAGTCAGGGGAGGCAATGGGTGCAGCCTTGACCTGCATACACATATCTGAAAGGAACATTGTGTTGGCCAGATAAACTGAGAAAAAATATCGCCCATTTGGAATCAGATGGAGCGTAAAAGTAGGGTGGAGCAACCAACCTTGACTTCACTTTGCACATACAAGCAATTCACTCGGCTGCACCAATCAAGAGATCTACAAAAGCACATTAGCCAGAGGCCAGAGGAAATGTTATATTATGAATCAACGTGATACAGAGGGCATTTAAAGTAGCTTCAAGGAGAACGAGAGAGAGAGAGAGAGAAGAACAGAGAGATACATTTACTTTACAGCATGCAGGCACTTTTTCAAATCAATTGCTACAGCAGAGAGGTGCAAAGTGAAACAAAAGTGGATCTGGCAATTAATGTACTTATATAGTAGATTGTGTGTCTGTGAGTGCAGGTAGCTACATTCAGACCTGTTCTTACTATCTGTTTGAGTGCATTTAACATTGTGTTTTATAATATACAGAATATTGCGTCGGCATCCCCACTGCGTCAATGCAGCTGCGTCTTTTCCCACGGTAGTGATGTACTGTATGTATGAAGATGGCCTTAGTGCTATTAGACTATCGGAAAATAGCACTGCGTTTAAATTGTAAAGGACTGCATTGGTGTGGAGCTAAGATGAAATATGATCCAGATAATACAGTTAGAATAATACATCCATGAGTTTGAATCCAAAACACTGCATAAAGGTTAAAAATACAATGAGGCAATGATTGCTTGCCATATGTTTCTGCAGTTTCTGTTTGTTAAAAATTGTCATTGTAATGTGCATTGGTTTGACTTTTCTTTTCTGTTAGCAAGTTATGATTTCATCGCAGTTTTATAGTTATGAAACCTAAGCAAATGTTCAACAGCCTTGTTTTCATTGGAGTATTTCATACTTTTAGCTAATATTTTAGCACAAAAAACTGAGAGGACAGTAGGTCTATATGTATATTGCCCATGTGTGATACAAAAGGCACTTCATTTTCATGCTTTAAAGTCTTTGTTCAATGTTCTGCTTGTCTGCCAAGGTCATTCAGGGTGTGGGCTACTGACGGTATCAAGGTCATCGAGTGATCTCAGGATCAATGGTTTCACATTGCACAGGCTATAAAACATCCTTATTGATCCCACCAGGCGACGAGGCCACATACTGTATTCCTCCCACTTTAACTCCTAATGGAAAGGTACTGGGTGGACTTTGTAATTTAGTACGCCCCTTGGAGGGCTTCATGAAGGACACTAGAAGGGGAAGCTGTTTGTGCAACATGTCTAACAATGTGATCTGTGACTTGTATCTATAATTCAAAACATTTACTGTTTGGGTGCTTTTGCTCTTAACATGTCTTCCTGGCATCCCATGCTGCTGCTCTAAAAGTGAAATCTGCTGTTTGGAAATGAGCCCGGGTGTCTCAGTCTGGCTCATTTACACACATCACTATTTATGACCATTTCTCTGCTGGACTGTCCCTGAGCCAGCTCTCAAGCTCTTTGCTCTTAAGGCTCCTGTGTACTCTAAACGAATGCAAATATGGTGTCTGTTGAGTAAAGTGCTGTGTGCAAATGCCAGTATGCACACAGTGACTGGAGGTCAGTTCGTCCCCACCAAAGTGAGTCGCAGTGAAGGAGGTGACGTTGGAAATATAACATTCATGAAATCCAAAACAAAAGACGAGTGATATTGAAGTTACAGCAAGTTGTACAGGAACAAAAGAATGTATGGGTTCGTCCCCTTAATCAATCAATCCATCTTTTGTGTTCAAAAAGCAATCCATCGCATTGAAAATAAATAAATAAATAAATAAGAGTCATAAAGCGATTACTTTGATGTTATTTCTTTCATTAAAAAGTAGGGCTGTCAAAGTTAACGCGACAACGCAAATTCGTTTTAACGCCACAAATTTCTTAAACATTACGTTAAATAACATAACATTAACATTACATAACATTAACTTACATTTAATTACATAACATTAAGAAAAAACTGTCATATCCCACTCCATGTTGATAAGAGTATTACGTACTTGACAAATCTCCCTTTAAGGTACATTTTGAATGGATAAAAAATGTGCGATTAATTTGCAATTAATCATGATTAATCATGGACAATCATGCGATATGCGATAATATTTTAATCGATTGACAGCCCTAATTAAAAGTGAAATTTATTACAAATGCTACATCTATTTTTCTTTCTATCTAGATATTTAGCTTGCTTTATGCAGGAGTTGGAAGAACCTAGTGAGTTCCAGGAACTGATTTGAAGTCTGCCTGTGTAAGCTGTGTAAGTGTTAGTGTAGCAGGTAGGTTTACATCACCAACTCCCAGTAAAACCGCTGGGAAATTTGAAAAACAGAACAACAAGGCGAGGATTTCAGTTGAACACAGAAGGCACGAGCTGTTCTCCTCTTCGAATCTCACAATCAAGCCAAACCGCTGTAGAGAAGACGTACATTTAAATGTTCTTCATAGTCAGCTTTAGGCTACTCCTTTGAATTGTCTTGTTTAATTAATTTCCTCCTCCTCCACATTTCTCTCTCTCAAATTGGTGGCTTTTAAAGTGACCACCAGGTAGCGCTCAGGGTAATGTTAGGCAAGAGGCCCCCTCGTGAAGCTAAAGCTCCTCAGTCTATCACTGTGGCTGGCGAACACCCTCCTTTCTCTCTCTCAGTGGGTTGAATCATAAATAAAGGCACTGCCACTCCTCTCTAGAGATAATGCTATTCCGATACCCACAAATTGAAAGATCCGATGTAAGTGAGTCCTGTTTCCTCCTGACAGGACGCTCATTCACTGCTGTTTAACGGACGTTTGGTTCAATTTGTCACTTCTTGTGCTGAGATTTCCCAGCAGCGCCTTCCTCTCACAAGTGAGAATTTCATTTGGGCAAACAGTTCATCTATGTCCTCAGCCCCACTGCTGCAGCCCCACTGTGACTTAGGCTGGCGAAAACAGGTGGATTTTCTTGCCTACTGAAGCATTAACATTAGAGAATTGATTGTTAAATCACCCCACACTGCAACTTCAGCAGAGGTAATATTTCAATGAAGACATTTCTAAATCAAACACTGTGGTGCAGCTGGACTGTAACAGATTCAGATTTAAACCCAATAATCACTGTGAATTAAATTAAAAAAATGAGGCACACTTAAAAATACCAATACGCATATCAAAATCAGTTGATTTTTGAGTGTGGTGTTAATGGACACGGTTGCACCACAACAAAAACCAGAGGAGCAGCTCACAAAACAAGAAATAAAGTAATAAAAACATGTTAAATAAGAGATCTTTCATAAGAACTGGCAAAATGGTGGACTGTCAGTTTAAGCATACACTGGAGCAGGGGTTTTCAGTGTCTGACACCGTTGGCCAGACAAAATCAAGACAACTGCACCTCCAACCCAGTAAGTATATTGTTGCCATGGACACAAAGAGTTAGTTGTAGGCTACAACTTGAGCCCCAAGCCTATATTTGTTTACATTTTGGCAAATTAGCATCATTGAAAGTATGCAAAATTAGATATCAAATTAATAATATAATAATTAAATATACCCATGGAGGTATAGACAGCTGTCACTGGATTACTTTGAAACTGAACAAACCTTAAAAATGTGATTATTCTCAGGCAAGTTCTGGGGTTAAAAGGAGAGTCTTTTCTTTGATTTCTAAGCGAGTTTATGGACATTTCTTCACAGTCGTCATTGTAAAAATAATGATATCCTTGTGAAGTAGTCACACTGAATCTAAAAATATGCTTGTCATGTCTGTGTGTTCAGCATTGACTGAGTTATAACTCAGAGAAGAGGTAGCTTTAGTACCTTAAATGGGGCCAAATCAGGTGGGCAAACTACAATAACTACCTTCCTGTTGTTTACGAGCACCAGCATGCACCTGTCCCTTTCGCGTCATGCAGTATCTTTGCCTCCCGTCTCACGGTTGAGCCTCCCAATTTGAAAACCTGTACCTGTAGCGAGGCAGAGGTTAGAAAAAGAAGCTGTAATCAGAGTATAGACGCTGAAGAGACTTTCACTCTAGAAAACCTCTGCGGCTTGTTTATTTACTTCTGCAAGACTGTGCAACAGCAGATTACTGAATGCGTTTTAGTGTATGTGATTGTGTGTGTTATGGTGTCTTTTAATTACAAACACGCTAGAAGGATAAGGATTCTGCAATAATCATCATTCATTAACGCTAAAATAGGGATTTCCTTTTCTTTCTTTCTGTCTTTCTTCAGGAGCTTCTGTTGGATTAACAGCTTTTATTCCAACAGTAAGATTACAAAACAAACACGGAGGGTTCATGTTTTTATAAAAGCAGAGTTGGGAAGGCTATTTTTCAGTGTGTAATCCAATGTGTAATCCCTCCACACTCTCAGATTCATTGTTAATTCCAGTAATTTCATCACATGTAATCAGTCACTTCCACACCCTGCAGAATAAGCAGGAGAGAGAGCAAGAAGAGAAACATAGCATGCGAAAAAGAGCCATTTAATGGGCACAAAACAAAGTGGTTTACAAAACTAAAGGAGAGAGCTCTCACTCCCACTCATGTACCAGCAGCGGTCGGGCAGCCTGAATCAACTGAAATGATAACGCAATCTTCTGCAACACTAACCAAATTGGAAAAATCTTCCCTAGAAGAAACATTCATGTTAATGCTACAGTATAATTATAGTATCTATTCTGTTAGTGTACTTGAAAAAGTCTCTAAAAGCACAACATGAGAGTCCAGACAAACTCCAGTGAATCCAGTAGGCTATTTTGTGCTCTAAAATATAAAGAAACAAAACTAGTGTGCATGTAAGTGAGACTGTGCTTTTTGTTTGTCATGGGCAAAGCAGGGACTGGCTAATAGCAGTCGTCTTACAGGCATAGAGAATGAGGTTGTCTCTGCAGCAGGTGAACTAGCAGAGCTCCTGACCTTTAGACGGTGAAAAAAATCTACCCTGCAAAGAGCACTAATATCTCTATCTCAAGAGAGACAGGCATTTATTATTTCAGTGTTAAACTGGATATCATCCACAGCTACATCTAAATAATATATATTTTTCTCTGCAGGGTAATTTTCTCTATCTTAATAAGGAATAATAATGGATCACAAAGTAATTATGATTACAGTTTTCATCATGCGGAACTGGTAATTGGCCAATATCAGCTCCGAACGCCCTCTCTCTGTGACTTTGGCTTGACTCTGCCAGGCAGCCAGCGAGAGGTTGTAATTAACTCTCGGCTCGGCTTTGGCATCACCGATCAAAGTGCCAAACTCTAAGCTTTGTTCTCAGCTGAGGGTAACCCACTTCTGTCACCGGGATGGAGCACACACAGTAAGCCCTGCACGTGTACAAACACACACAAGTATAATTTTCTTGTTCCCAACATTAGATTTTCTTAAAACAAGTCAGAAATCTGCGAATGGAGTGAAATAATATCTCTGCGGCAAGCTCAACTGGCAACCATGCGCCAGCGCGGTAACATCGCTACAGACACCAGACACCAAAACGGCGGTATACTGCGAAATAGAGAGTTTTCCCTGGCGGCGATAGGCCCAGATCAGACAGAGACGCATCGCTACAGGCGCAGCCGCTTCAAAAATGCCTCTTGGCGAAAGGCCTTAGCCAAAACTGCGGATGTGCCTGTGGAGCGTGGCTGTTTGCTTAACCAGGCGATCAAATGCAATTAATGGAAAATTTGGTGTCTCTCTCTCTTTCTCTCTCAAACACAGTACGTTCACAACATGAGATATGAATTCCAGAGAGCGCCAGAGAGCCATTTCTGTACCAGAAAACAATGGTTCTGCAGGCAATGCATTTCTAGCGATGTGTGATCGGGGCCATAGGCTTAATCAGCATGGTTTGAACTTGTTTGGCAAAGGCTAACGGTCGATCATTGAAGTCCCGCACTGCAGCGATCTCAAACATCAAACCCAATCTGCTGATGAGGACCATGTGAAATGGTCAGAAGCTCTAGAAAAAGTAAGGGGAACTTGAATTGAGACCGTTTCGTCAACTGCAGTTACAAGGGTCAATAATGAACTGTCATTATATGACAGATTGTTTATTACAAATGTATAATTATAATGCTTATGCTTTGTATGACCTCTCATGTGGAGAAGTCTGAGAGGAAAGTTTGAACATCTACAGCTCCATGGCAACAAACTCACTACTGATGACGACGGTTGAAACCTCCGGAGTAAGTGAACCTTGAGTTGAGATTGTTTTGTAAGTCAAAATGAACCATTTTATTGATGCTAGTGCGCTGATCTGCTCTTTCTTGCTCCATGAGCAGAACTTAACTTCGTCTTATTACAAACAACCCTTGAGGACTCATTAAGAAACTAAGACTGTGCAAAGATTTACCTAAACGTTCAATTGAGAAGAAAAAAGGCAAACGTTATACAAGTTGTATGTACAAGAGATGTACAAAAGAAACGGCAACGCGAACATCTCCGAACAACCCCTGTTCCAGCTGAAACAAAATGTGGTCTATTTCCTTATGCAAGATGTCTAAAACAGTTTTAAGTATACAGGAACAGCTCAGGAATTCCTTCCACTTAAAAAAAACAGAAAACAGATGCTGAAGAAACTGTGATTCTGTTGCTTCTCTGCCTATTAAAGAAACAAGTAGATTTTTGCAGTAGTAATTTAAATTCCTTAAGTTTCACCTAGTTTTTCCCCCCTTAAAAACAGCGAATGGATTGAGCCCTGCTTGTTAACGAGAGAAGCAGAGTGCAGTGATGTTCTGGAGCAACAGATCAGGACAAAGCTGCATCAGAGCGAAACGCTGCCAGGATGTGCAGAATGTGTGAGAGACGAGTGGCGGGCTGAGTGACCTGAAACACACTCACTTGAACACACAAACACGCTAATCCTCAGGCCAGACAGGGTCATTATCACTGATGTATTAAATTAGAGCTCCTCGCTACATTAAGATATGCATGTGTGTGAGTGAAAAGTGTTAATGTGAGTTAGGCTAATTATGTCTGATGTTTGAAACCATGGAAGAAAAATACCTCCTGCTCCTTGTCGCACACACGCACGCACACACACACACACACAGGTAGAGCCGCTCATCAATCTTTTACCTGGGTTCATTATAACATGAATGATTAAAGTGGGTGGGCTCTGGTGGGGGTCTGTCTCAGACTGATGAGGGACCGTATGCAGGACCAGATTAATGGAGGAAGTCTCTGATTTATCAGACTGAACTCTGACTGACACGCTGCCTTTCACATCATCACTTTGTGCCGGCTTTTAGTCATTTTCTCCTTGGAAAGTGGGCCCCGTCTGGATTTCACTTCCAATTTTATGGAGGATCAGACGCAACATTCATGACTTTTTGTACACAAGAAATTCTTAATATTAAAGTAAAGATACTGCCCTATACAATATTCAGAGCATTAATACAGAATCAAACAACTATTTGCTATGTAAAGATATAGAGGAATAATGTCTACCCGAGCAGAGAATTAAGTCACTTTCCCTCTGTGTGTGTTGTAATCCAAGCTTCTCTGTGCTTTGTTGACATAGCCGGGCCGGCCGGGCATGCTATAGTGCATGTTCATGTATGTGAGCGTGCCCCACTGGCATACGGTGGTTACAGCTGATAATGCCTTCCTGACTGATGGTGCTGTTGTTGTGGTTCCCATGTTGAGAGCCGTGTGGAGGCAATAGAAATACTCCCAATCTCGTATTTAACATCGTTTGAGTCCCCGATCAAACAAAAACACTAATTATTTTCTGTTTCCAGCCTCTCCAATGCGAGTATTTGCAACTTTTCGATAAGGAAAATAATTGTTATTAATTCATTATAAAAACATAACAGACAACAGAAATCTTGATAAATCGAACACATCTTGAAATGAAGATGCCATACTTGCGATGTATTTATTCCCTGCACGATTGTCAATGTGCAGTTGTTTTAATTAGTTGTTTTATCTTCTGTCTCCATCTTATCTACAGCCTATTCTGTAGGCTAATTTTCCCCCAGGACATCATTCCAGTTTTATCTAATCTAATTAGCCAAATTAGCTCTTTCTCCTGCACTCAGTGGTGCATCAGGAGGAACCAACAGCACAGCAGTAAACTCTGCAGATGACTGAGGCTCCATCTACGAAGCTGACCTCTCTTCGTCTTGTGTCACAGCCGACCTGCTCTCCTCTTCTTAAACAGGCACTACCTACTCGTAAACATAGAAGGGCAGCAAACTTCAAATTCCTTCCCCAAAAACATCAGTCAGCATCTATCTTGTCGTGACAGGCTGAGCCTCCCGGTCTGACCCTCAGTCTCAGGGGAAAACAGAAGCTCCATTAACAAAAACGACATGTCTCCTCCTCCTCTTCTTCTACCATTTTCCTCCTCTACCTGCAGTAACCTTTTCACATAGTACGCCTCTGTTTTTCCCTTTGGGACTTTTATTGGCAGGAGCAGCATTTAGGCTACATGGCACCAAACTGACAAGTGAAACTAATGCAACTTTGAAACAAGCCTCCATCATTACTAACACTAATGAAGCTCTGCTATAGAATTTAGACCATGCAATGAATAATCCCACATAATCTCCACTGAATCCAATACTGATTATATTTTTGTAAACAGGGTGAGGTAAGCCGACCTGCCCTGACTATTCAATAGAAGAGCAATTACTGCAGCAGACCTCAGTCCCAGCCTTTTGCATTCAAATCATCGTCAGGGCACCTCAGACAGACAGAGAGAGAGAGGCTGCAGGGTGTAGCACAGATCTCTGCCACAAAACAACTTTCTTTCTATAGTACTATATATTTGGTGTGAAATGTGTTTGTAGTATAGTGTAGTATTATGTGTGTATGTAGTATAGGCATTTTGCATTTCCTGGCAGAATAGTGTCAATCCAGCCTGCAGTGTATCGTCCTTGTGTGCATTCGCAATTCAAACAAAAGACCAAAGATTAGCGACAAGATGAAAGAGTTTCAGAACGTTGCAGTGGTGTGAACTGGCCCGTCTCAGCTCGACTCAAGCTGGCTGATCAGCAGCTTGTCAAGTCGCCAGTGACTGGTTTTTAGAAAGTATAACGAACGTTGCCTGTTTCAACAGCCAATCAGCTTGCAACGAAGTCAGCTGGTCAAGTTGAAAATTAGTTTTGGATGGAAGATAAGAGAGGATCAGCCGTTCCATCTGTCTTCTTCCATCATGTCCTTTCTCTCTGCCAACACGCATCGACTTTATAGACTGTATAAAATATGAACGCCGTCTCCGTGAAGTCACCCGTAGGTTTCTGAAGAGCTGTTGTGAAGCTCAAAGTGGGTGGCTCCGGCCTTCGCCATCTTGGCAGTGACGACACAGCCTAACTCATGGCTAATTCAAAATAGAAAGAGGTGGATTGTTGGTGGAGCTGAGCAGAGCAGACACCTAGCAGCTATAGCGACCTGGTACAGCACCCACCCGTCACTCAAAGCAGCCACGCCCTCAATTATGCATAACTTCAAGCCTTAAAAAGGACATGAAACATGCATGTTCTGGCACTGGTAGTGCCCAAATATATAAGAAAAACTACCTTGCGTAAAATCTGATTAAAAGAGTTGTTAAAACTACAGATATGACAATTTCGAGAGAAATGTTCAAAAGAAGAAATCCTAAAACAGGTGGAGAACCACAAGAAAAGCTTAAAGACAGAAATGGTGTTGAGGATATACGGCAGCCAGTCGCCTCCATTTTGGGGAATAAACAGGAAAGTGGAGTATGTGAAGGCAACAGCGGTGTGACTGGAATATGGAATATTATTATTAGTCCAGAAAAGTAGTTAACACACACAAAACATTGAAATAGCTCTATTTAAATTGCGTCTTAGCTGGTCCACTTTTCCACCGCCACGTTCCCTTCATCCTTACAGCAGTCTAAAATTTGTTTAAATGCGAAGTATGTTTCCTGCCGCCTCACAAACAATTCGCTTCTTATCCTGTCGTGACCTTGCAGACCCCATTAGATACCTGAGCCGCACTTTCTCTGTTCATGAAAAATGAGATTCAATTATGATGTTATTCTCCACAAACTCTGACAGAGCAGCCAGAGTATCATTATAGCTGACTAATGTGTCTCTGTGACACAAACACGGACGCCGGCATTAGTGCGTCCTCTGGACGGCAAATCGGACATACGGGTTAGATAAGGACGGAGTAGAATGTGGTAAACGGAAAGACAGACAGGAGATTTAAATTTGCCCATACTAGAAGTTTCTACCACGTCAGTAAGAAAGACTGGAGGCAAATGTTCTTAACAAGCAGTGTTTACCAGCTCCCCAAAAAGTGACATTTTGACATGACCATGGTGCTAGATTAAAAGTGAAGGGATCTCCAAAGTTATTGCAATTTATGTGTGTACCAGCTTTCATGGCAATTTGCGCGAGACAGTTGGATACATTCCCTGGGAACCATGAATGCCTGTACAATATGTTGTGCCAATCCATCTATGAGATTGTTGGGATATTTCACAGGATACGTGAAAACTTTCATCTGCTGTTGGCACTAGATAAAAAGTCAGGGGATCAGTAGGATTCACCCTCCAAGTATCATGGATATATGTGCCAATATTCATGGTAATCCATCCAATAGTTGTTGAGTTTGAGTTTTCCTGACTTGCAATGTGATATTCTGTCTACACATTTCCAGTGCAGCATCAATCATAAAAGTGTTGGCACAAAATGCATCAGCAGTAAATGTCAGTTTTATTGACATTCTTTTCAGACTCACTGATTTCAAAATAAATGATGCACGGGGAGAAACACATCAAAAAAAGATGCTGAGATACTGTGCCAACCTCTCTACTCACTATGGCCTCAACAGACCACAATGCATTGCAGCCACAGCATATGTCATGTTCTAATTAAAGGGAACGCTTGCTCTCTTTAACTTAGTAATCTTACGGTAATATCGTGCTTACCCTCTCGACATGCATGTAAAAAACCAAAGCCACAGATCACTCAATTTGCTGGAACGTGTTCACACACATTCTGACCAAGCTAGAGGCAGTAAATTACAAAACTCATCAGAAAATGATGAAATACATTAAACATCACAACCAAGCTACAGGACTTTTTCAGACAACAGAGTAAATCTGCAAAGATATAAAACTAACGTGAGCTAATAAATTATATTTTTCGCTAGAGAAATAGGAGACCAAAAAAAAATGGGCAAGCATAAAAACAGCAGACTACACACTGAAAGGTTATAAGCCAGACATGTTTGGGTGCCTTCAGTCTCCTCCCTATCAAAGTCACCAGATCAATAATTAATTCAGCCATTTGCCAGATCGCTGTCTGTCTGACCCCACGGCTCACTGGAGAGTGAGCGTCTGAGACACAGAAGTACATGTAGCTAGGAATGAAGCTGCAAGGGAAACGAGGCAGCAGGAAAATAATACGTCTGTCGTCCTGGGCGTTGGGTCATTCTCTGTCTTTCTCTTTTCTGATTCTCTTTGTGTCTGTCTGTTTTTGTCCTTGAAAGGATGTTTGTAAAAAAAAAGTGAAATTATGCAGCCAGGTATTTTGAAGGCAGCATTCAAAATTTTAGGATTAGAACTTGGATTTAATTGAGGAAGGATTAGGTTTACATTAATGGTTCAGGTGTAATGTTGTGTTAAGGATTAGGTACACTACATGGCCATAAGTATGTGATAATTGGAATTTCAAAACCATGGGCTTTCACCTGCTGCCTCCACTCTTCTGGTTTTAGTCTTTCCACAAGACTTTGGCACGTTGCTGTAGGGATTTGCTCCCGTTCAGCCACAAGAGGTCGGCCACCGATGTTGATGATAAGGTCTGGCTCACAGCCAGCGGTCAGGGCTCTGTGTAGGCCGGTCAAGTTCTTCCACACCAAACTGGGAAAACTATTTCTATATGGACCTGGCTTTGTACAGGGTGGCATTGTCACGACGAAACAGGAAAGGGACAAACAAAAACTGTTGACACAATGTTGGAAGAACAATATTGTCTAAAATTGTATCGTATGCCGCAACATAACAATTTTCCCTTCATTGGAACTAAGGGTACATGTACTGTACTGAACATAAGAAGTGGACGGAGTTACTGTGACGTCACCCATTGGTTTATGGACTACGGTTTTGAAGCCTAGAGTTTGGCATTTTGATCGTCGCGACGTGAAACGAGAGGGTGGAGCTATGTACAACTGAATGCTGAAAAATACATTTTTAGGTGAGCAAAAAGGTTATTATTAACTATCATAAACTGAAAACACACTGTGAAAAGTTCTAAGATGAAAACACGGACAACTCCGGACAACGCTGTGGTAGCGACCTGTCAGTCACAAGGTAGCCCTGCCCTAAAGCATACCTTGCTTTATGGTCGATGTTACTCCAAATGAGACCACAATTTACTAAATGAACATCAAGCTAGAAGACTTGAAACTAGTGATTGAGACCATAAACTCATGTTTACAATGTTTACTGAGGTAATAAATCAAGTGAGAAGTAGGGTCGTTTTCTCAGAGACCTCTATACAATCAGACTTCTTTTTGCAACCAGAGGAGTCGCCCTCTGCTGGCTATTAGATAGAATGCAAGTTTAAGACACTTCCACATTGGTTTCACTTTTCAGACCCCGGAGTTGCCCACTGGCTTTAGCACAAACCATGAAAAATAGCCCCATACAAAAGTACAAAAAGGACATGTCTACGTGTCCATATACTTTTGGCAATATTGCAGTGAGGCACTTAATCAAAAACATGAAAGGGCTCACAAGGCGAGACAAACTTAGTGTTTTTTGTGTGCTCAATACGATCTGTCAATCTGAGTTTGTTCTTAAAGAGACCGAGTAAATGAGGGGACTTCACCATGTCTGAGTGTCTTACTCTGAGTCTTAATGTGACATATCAAACACTAAAAAAGTTTAAAAATTACTGACTAAAGCTAAGAATGATCAAAGGCATCTTTTGTCTTTCCCCTTCAGTTCTTGCTCGCCTCAGTGGGAGCTCTTCTCGTTAAGGTTGATCCTGACATTCACTTCCATTTTAAATTAAACATGTGTGTGTTGTCAGTTTTCTTTTGTCAGCGCATATATGAGGAAACACAAAGGAAGCTGCAAAAAAAAGGGGTGAAATGGGACGAGACAGACGGGTTGACGGACATATGTGGCTGAGACAGGCCCTCAGCCGCGCTGCGATTCAAGACCACTTTGCTCTTTTAGCCCTTTACATCTGGAGCTCCACATGTTCCAGATTATGTGCCACGCCAAGCCGCCGCTTAGC
>CAKALG010015318.1:0-10170 GCA_916700815.1 Helicolenus hilgendorfi | reverse complement strand
TGCCACGATGAACCAGGGGATGGGACCTGGACCCATCTCAAAACTGGCGACAAAGCCGAACACAGCCACGATGGCCAGGTAGCTCAGATTTGGGCTGGTTGGCTGCTCAAAGAGAGAATGAGGACAAGATGTAATGAGGGAGCGATAGGGACACTTTTGTAAGCTCACAGGAATCGTGCAAACATCACTCACCACCAAAGACAGTGAGATCGTCATAATGAGGGCAAATATAGCCATTCCACCCAGGCCAATCAGGTGCAATGTCCTTCTTCCCGCCCGTTCAACCAAGAAGAGCTGGAGTCAAAGCAAGAAAAAAAGTCATTAATAATCCAATAACGCGTAAACTTGCCTTTTATTGAGACACCAAAGGTGTAGTCAGACACTTACAGAGACGACAGTAAACACAGTGTTGACAACTCCAGCTCCTATGGTGGCGTAGATAGGTTGAGTAACACCAGCTGTAGCAAATATGCCTGTAGAGTAGTAAAACACCTGGAGGGGGAGAAAGATGAAGAGTTACTACTATGAGTGACTATTTATTTCAGTGAATAAAGTTAATGTAGTCTTTAAAAGTCTGTAAAACATCACATTAAACCTACACTAATTGATTTTTTTGGCCACTTTGGGGCAGAGCAACAAGCTTCAAACACAACACTGACATATTAGCACCTTTTTAGAGTTGATAAGACTCAGTGGCCGACTGAGGCTGTCAGAGGGGCACCAGCTGCACACAGTGGGAACGTGTTCTAGTATGTAGGGTAGCCTATATGGCACGGCATCGTGTTTTTTCAATTTTAAGGGCACTTCATCATGATTTACCTACCATAGGGGCATTCAAGAGGGCACTTTTGCTGCGGTTTGTTCACACATAGGGGCACCAAGGAGGGCGGTCACATTTTAGCAAACAGCTGCTAATTTACACACCCAGCAGACACAGAGCAACATTTATTTGGAGCCGTGTTAATGTCCAAATTGCGAATTTAAGTCCAATATTCTCTCTCTTTTTAGCTCTGTTTTGGTCTCCACCAACTCCTGACAGAAATATATGGCTCTTTAGCAGCTAAATGCTTTACTATGTTCACCAGCTAGCATAGACGTAGAATAGGAGTAGAACGGACATCGAAGTGTTTGCTGTGGTAGTTTGACTAGTACAAAAGAAAATAGCGATTGTTGCTAGTTGTTAAAGTGTAGAGCTTCGCCGCAAAGCTGAGGGGAGGTAGTCACAATCGATATCAGGCCAATTCATACTTTCTTCTTACTTTTTTACTAACTAAAGGGACAGCTGGCATGGCGGGACTACACGAACGCACACACTCTAATGCCGACACTGTTGTCTCACACGTCATGCCGGCACGAGTCAGTCCACAACTTGCCGCAAGTCGGTTTATATGGAAGTTAGGTTAGCCCGCTACATTGGTTGGAATGGCAACGCCAACGATACACATAAAAATGGCTGCCGCTCTGACCATCCTGCTACATTGAATGAATGGTAAAGTCTGTTCTACACCGTCTATTTCTATGCCAGCTAGTCACTAACTTTGTCTGTCTGTTGTCGGGACATAAAACCAAAACAGTGAGCTGAAAGACCCTACAATGCCCTGTAGAGTTGATGAGAGTTGTTGAGTTATGATTACTGATGGGTTTGTTACTACAAGCGATTCCTTTAAGACATGTAGTCATTTGATCCATTGTAACAGTAATATATAAATATTGTTTAGAGCAGCTTCAACTCTACTAGCTGCTGTGCTGGTGAGTGAGACAGGTCATGAGTGTTAATATATCCATCAGAGTTCGATCGATGTTGCAGCCTTAAGCCGCAGGCTGCTGCAGCGTCACTGTGATTGTCAGGTCAGACAAGGGAACGCTAACACATTTAGTCAGCCTGGTGAAATGACCTTATTAGCAAAATGCCTATCAAATACTGCTGTGCTTGTCTCTTTCCATTGACCCTCAGTGGCTTAAATTATTCCACTCAATCTAATCGCCTGGAGTCAAGAAGCATCTCTCGTCATGTGCTTGTCACACACATTAGTATAATTTCAGTGAATGCTCTTTTAAAGATTCATATATGAGATGACATAGGCTGACACTTGATAATCATATCCCTAACGCTGTGCTCTGTTATAGGATACGGTGTTTACTCACAGCGTTGATGCCAGACAGCTGCTGAGAGAGCTGGAGGACTATAGCGATGATGATTGGTTGACGGTAGTTTCGGGAGCGGAAGAGTTCGAGGATGGTCACTTTCTTCTCCATGGACATCTTCATTCCTTCTTCCTTCATCTCCTTAATATCATCAGTCACATCCTCAGTGCCACGCAGACGCACCAGCGCTACAGAGAGATGAAAGAAGAGAGAGGAAGTAAGTACATTATTGTGCAAATATGATGTAAAGAAAGGCTTGAACATCATGTGGTAAAATTTTAATAAATCACAGTGCCATGCTTCAATCCCCGGATCATTAAAAATGCAAGAGCAATTCTAGATGCAGTCTCATTAAAACCTGATGTTGTCATCTTGTTGGCATAATGTCTCAAAACTGACCTTTTCTTGCCTCCTCCTCCTGGTTGAGGACAATCAGCAGGTAGCGCGGGCTTTCAGGGCAGAAGGGCAACATGATGCTCTGCAGTATGGCCGGCAGGATGGTTAGAGCCAGCAGCACAGGCCACAGTTTGTCTGAGCCAAGAATAAACTCCAGACCAAAGATCTAAAATACACAGTTAAGATATGAGGTGAGCTTCAATTTCATCAAACTAAAACAAGTTACGCAGCTCTTCTCCAGGACACCTTGATTCATTCCCCTCAACAAACATTTTCGTCTATCTTGTCTTTATCAGAGTAGCATCTGAGGCTGTTCCAAGTTTCCTTATATACAGTCCATTAAAGATGAAAGAATACAGTACGGTTGCATTTGAAATTTTACACTAACAGGCTATTTAGTACGCTAAAACATGTATGTTTGTTTTTTGACACTACATCAGCATAAATATCCCACAATGCAATGCTGTAGTGATGACAACGTTCATAACAGACGTTGACAGGCAGCTCTGTAACATCAATAACGTTTCAATTTAAAAATAAGTATAAGATTCCACTTTGTTATGACTGAATATGGTCATAAACAGAATCTCATTTCAGAAATGAACTTGATGCAATATTTAAGATGATATTTTCTCTTCTCCTTCCGTATGTTGTTGTTTCAGAGGGCAGAGGGTTATATATTGATGTGCCTTCAGAAGAAATACACTTTTATTAGGTTGTTTTTTTTTCCATCTGCAAGAAGCAGCTCTTTCTTCATCAATATCCAGTAACACATAACGGCTCCCTAAATGATATAGTTCAACACTGGAATGCTGTAAGACTCATCACCACACATTCCTGCCTCTCCTGTTGTAGGAATGTTTTTTCTTTTTTAACACGTACTGCCTTGTATTACTATACCAGGGGTCAGCAACCTTTACTATCTATGATTAATTCAGACTTTATGATTCTCACAAATCATCCTTTCGGTCACATGAGGTTGGTACAGGTTACCATGGAAACGTGTCTCCAACCGGCGAAGAGGCTCTCAGGAAGTGACGACATAAATTACTGCTCTGTGCGTCTGAGAAGTTCCATACTACTGTTCATTCACACAAAGTATGTTGAACGATGCACATATTGGGTGTGAAGTGCATGGTATGTGATTTCAGATGAAAACAATATGTATTGCATTTGATTTGTTCAAATTAAATGTTCTATTTGCTAAAAAAAAAAACCTTATGAAACAATGCTTTTAATGTTATGTTTTGTTTCTTTTGGTTAATAAGGCATTTTGTGGGAATATTTTTACGAAAGAAATTATATGAAATGAGAATGTTGTTTTGTATACTTAGTATTTACTCTATGGTGATCTGTAGGTCACATGACTGATCAATGGACTTTATATTAGTTTACTTTATATAACGCTCTAACGAGTACTGCATTGTGTACTGTAGAAGAGTTGGGCAATGTTTTAATTTTGATGAACATAAAATTCTTCAAGCTGATATCTTTAGTCCACATTATTCTGCAGAAATCCAAAACTAAAAAGCATCAATAATATAATCACAGCATCGTACCTGTGCCACCAGGATGCCAATAACTACACCCAGCTGGTGCAGAGTGCCGAAGGCTCCTCGGACAGCGGTGGGAGAGATCTCGCCCACATACATGGGTGTCAGTCCCGTGCACAGACCGCAGAACACTCCGATGATGAACCGGCCGATGATGACCATCTCAAAAGAATTGCTCACACCGGACAGTCCCATGAAACCCCCACCAATTAGAGCCAGGATATTATTGAGCAGCATGGATTTACGCCTGGTTAAGAGAGACAAGGAAGAAAGGTTAGTTAGTGAGTGAGTGAGTGAGTGAGTGAGTAAAGAGAAAACTACAACTATAAAAGGCATGTTTGAATAGTGTGCATACAAAAATGAGGGCTGCAGTAAATTATTTTTTATCAATTAATCTGCTTTTATTATTTTCTCAATTAAAAATAACAAAATGTCTATCGCAATTTTCCGGACTCCCAAGGTGAAGCCTTCATGTCTTTTTTCTATCCAACCGACAGTCCAAAACCAAAGATGTTTAATTTGCTGTCAGATTTGACAGAGAAAAGCGGCAAATCCTCAAATTTGAAAGTCTGAAATCAGCCCATTTTTGCTTGAAAAATTACGAAAACTATTATTCTATTTTACAGTTGCCAAATAACTTTCTGTTAATTGAATAATCAAAGGAAATAAAAAAAAAAAAAAGCAAAATAGCTATTATTGAGCTTTGCTGAGATTAATCACATTCTGTAAAAGTGTACTAATAATCCTGAAAAGGGACTTGATGATTGGTTGGTCTGTCATCTTACATTGAACCATTTCCTGCACCACACTTAATTCCTGATGTTCTCACCTGCCAAATTTGTCGACCATTGCTCCGACAGAGAAAGACCCGATCATGCCTCCCACACTGAAGATGGCCACAGCAAAGCTCCACACCATGGTGTTGGCTCCCGGGCTGAAGGCCTCCCCGTACCGGTCAATGGACACATTCCTGAAAAACCCACGCAGTTTCTGTCCATCCACAGAGAAGAGCGGTGGGATTAGAAGTGGTAAGTGTTTGTCTTATGTGATTTACAATCAAAAAAATTCATTCAACAGATGTGACAGAGCTTGTTGTGCTTGATGTGTGAGTTTTTTGACACATCCACATGGGGGCAGTACAGCTATTGGCATGGCCACCTTGCAATGTTGTGGTCACAAATCAGACCAGACATGTCATGTCTAGCACTATAACTCTAATGTATGCCTCCTTGCAACACCAGTTGCAGAACACCAACATAAAAAAAGGTGTTAAAATTATTTGCAAAATGGCAATTCAGGGTGTAATTTTAGTTATTACAATATTCACATCAGAAAATGAGAGATGTTATTGCATCTATTATTAATCCTTCTCTCTTGTTGGTTGTCCCCGCTGTCATAAAACATTAAAACACTAAACGTCCATTACAAGAATTCGCTCAGCAAACACACACATCCAGAAACACACACACACACACACACACGCACACACACCTCCTCTGGTGCATTGATGACCCCGGTGTTGTAGCCAAACTGTAGCGAGCCGATGACTGCTGTTGAAACGCAGTAGAGGAGGTAAGGGGTCACCTTCTTCTTCGGCTGTTGTGAGAGAAAAAGACATGGGACATATGAAAGATTAAAACAATGAGCGGATGGGGTTTATGTACAATCACCCCGTCAGTTTGTGTGGTGGACATGGCCTGTCCCTGGCTCTACAAAGCTCTTGTTGTTTATAGTGACACTGGTAACACACAAACAATGAGCCTTTCTACATCTGCTCTCGCTCCTTGTTTTCAGTTTTCCTGCATTAGCAACTCATAGCACTGCTGTGAGGTGTTACAACACTGCACATGCTCCATGACTTGCAGCTCTAAGGTATTTCTCAGCTAAGTAGCTAAAGACACCATGAGAGAATAAGACTGAATCCTATTGTGAGTGTTTTTTTTTCCTCCTGCTGGTTTCAGAATTAAAGTGGGTTTAGCTCATAATAAGAAGCTAATACACCTGACAGTAATCCCCAATGTGGCAGGGCATGTTGGGGAGTGACATTTTCAATATGCAAAGTATCCAACCGAGCAGAACTGAACGGAGTAATTGATTTAAATGAAGTTGTGGCTCCAAGTCTACTATGTGGAGGCGCTATGTTCAAAATGGAAATCCCCAATCGAAGTTTCACTTTGATTCAACAACCATCTCTACGTCTCTTTTACATTTACTGTGACACACCAACTTTCTGAGAAGGTTATTATTTGCATCCGGAGTCTAAAGGTCCAAATAGGCTCATTAATCAAAGGAAATCCATTTTAATCATCCGGTCTTTGCAAAATCCGCCTTTGTTTCAACACTAACTCAATTATATCAGTGGAACTCTTGGTGCAATTTAATAAGTTGTTTTGCACAACTTGTAATCACACTCAAATCAGAAAACCGACACAATGAGCTTTGTCTCAATGTTTTACCATACGTGATATCACTATCTGCGCAGATAAAATAAGAAACTTCTCAAACGTCATGAAACGGTATGTTCATTGGGAAGAAAACTGAAATCAAAGGGAAATCCGTCTCCTGAAACAAACTGTCTGTTCTTTCCTCTGATCAGCCAGCTCCTTTTTCTGATTAACTGAGATTCAACAGAGAACTTGAGGTTCCTTATTGATAATGAAATAAGAAAAATGTGCTGTAAGTACATCATAGGTGTGGCTGCTCTTATCAGGTGCCCATTAAATCAACACGAGTCAGAGTGAAACAACAAACAACACAGAATGAAGGGATTAATTACTTAAAAATATTTCACTACCACAGTAAGATAGTGATAATCAGTTGTAATCAAGCCACAGTGTGTTTCTCTGGGAGCATCGTGACCTTGTGTCATAATGAGGATTAAAACAAGCTGAATGCACTGTGTTAAAGTCATGTGACAGAGAGTATCTTGACAGTTTGGCACACAGGAAGCGCTGCATACACGATAAAGACGTAAAAGTGACAGTGCTGGTTACATAATAAATGCATGATAAAGATGAAGAAATAAAGTGATCTAGCATTTAAGAATATAATCATTAACATGTAATTACAAGTGTATTGCATGCCATGTTTGACTTTTGGCACAACATCACCTCAGATAACCTGGAGGGTTCAAAACATGCCCGTGTGGGATGTAGCGCTGCATTAACGGGGATTTGATAAAGAAAAACTGCATGTGGGGGTGTGGTTGTGTTTGTGCTTGTTGCAGTATATGCAAATTGCATCTGCAGAGACGTGCTGATGTTGAGTAAGATTTAGACAAAATGATTGCATTGTTAAGCTTCTTGCTATAACTGCGACTCTAAATAGGGAGTGGCCGACTGGCCGATGAGCATCGTACTGTGAAATGAATGCGTGGGACTCAGAAGTTGTATCAGCATGTTGTGAGGCATTGTGCATTAATTATAGTGTAGCCAAACATATACAGTAATGTTGCTCAATATCTGCAGCTGTATACTACAATAGTACTTTGTAGTAAAATACCTATACTGGTTTAAATGTGAACACACTGTATGACACGTTATGATCGATATGTAACCACAACCAAACATTAATACAAATACTGACAACTCAAATGAGCTTTAAAGTGCTCAGAAAATATGGACGTGTGAACATTTCAATGACAGTTGTGAAACTCTAATTGCTCATGAAGAGCATGTGATATGATTGAAAGCTCCAGAACAGCTACTAAATGGATCTTGTCCAATAAACTTTAAACCTGCAGTTTCTACACTTTGCTTTCTCAATATGGTTATTTCCTGTTCTTATGTTTGGTTAATCCTCCCTCTAATATTAAATTATGATGTAGAAAACTTAACAAATTACTCCAAACCACATGCAGTTTCTGTGTTTCAACGGTTCATCGTCTCTCTCTCAACATTCAGAAGGAAGACTCTGGATTGACACACCTTTTCTTCGACACTCAACTTCCACATTCATGTCATCTTGCAATCTTCGTCCCTGTCTCTCTCTTAATCAAAACCTCTCTGTCCTACCTGTTTTAGAAAATTAGTTTTCTGTCTCCCTTTCTGTGTTTTGACTATTGCACCGACCTTTTCCTGTCTCTTTTTCAAATAAATGTGGCATTTTTTCTCTTCACACGTTTTTCACACGCTTTTCTCTTCGGTGCAGTACATCCAAAAGGAAAAAGTACATTACGTAAGAGCCATATTTTTTTATGATGATTTTGTGCATACATTTTGCTCAAGGCATTTTGGAGTGCATGCTAGTATTCGTTGTGGCTTAGTGGGTAGTTACATCAGCACATGTGATGTGTAAATCTTAAGTAACAGCCATGAAAATGGAGTAACTGTATGTTTCAAAAGACAAACCACAGAGAAGGTTTGCAAAGATGCATGATAGCAGGCAAATTCACTCAAGATATTCTTTATAATGGATTCAAATTCAAAGTTCACCATTTGATTAATAACACTAGATCTCCTGTGTAGTATGTTATCACTATTCCCTCTGTCCTATTTGTGCAGTTGCAAGTTGTCAGTCCTTGCTTCACCTTATCCAGATCTCTCGTCGTCATATTACGATTCCTTCATCTCACCTTTCCAGGTTAGACGAAATTAAAAGCAAAAAAACCAATAACACTCAAGTCCAAACTTGCCACCCTCCAGTCTGCCACTCTTTCTCTCTGTCTTAGTCATCTCCTGATCTGATAGACTCTCAGCCCATCCCCTGCTCTTTCCAGAGAGGAAAAATACAGAAATTGGCAGCCTGTGACTCGTAAATACCACACTCTTATTCATTCATTAGGACGTGTTGGCACAAAACACGCTCAGAATAAACTAACAATGGCAAAATGGCTGGCACTCTTCCTCAGGGACCACTGGGAGTTATAACAGACATCTTAAATGAATGTGTTTGTGTCTGAGGAGATTACAGTAATGTGCAGAAACTGTGCAGCAGTATCATACGTGCAGGTTTTAAACTAGTAAAATAAATGTCAGAACAACACCAGCAACCTAATAGAAGTGGGATATTTACCTTCTCGTCTTCCATCCGCTCCATTTTTGCTGCTTGATAGAAGATATTCAGAAGGAAACAACAGGAACTCTTCAGATAGCAGACTGAAGTTTCTTAGACGTAGCTGCCTCTTATCCTTTATGCACACACACCTCTGTGCAAACAGTCAGCAGATAGACCTGAAAATACACAAGAGCAATGTGTGACATTCATCAAATTAATAAAGAATACATGTTTTAAGAATCAACTATCCTGCAGCTCGTAAGGATCTTAAACCAACAGACCTAATAGAGAAGTTGATAGAGTGCAGCACTTTTCTGCACTCACTGAATTCAACAGGAGTCAGTCCCCAAAATGACAGCAAACCCCTCCCTCTTCTTCCGTATTCACCCTCCTCCTCCTCTGCTCTCTCTCTAATCATGAACTCAAATGAGAAAAAAGTGATGTAACTCTTCTTTTCAAATTAAATTACTGTCACTTCACTTATTTTTATCAATACAAAGCATAAAACATCATCTCAGTCGGGCTGCAGAGACTTTAAAAGCTGCAGATGATGCTCTACTGATCAACCAGATTTGATTTAAAACATGTTTTCTCATGTGCAAAAGGCTACTTTAATAATTAACCATGTGATAATAACAATACAGACATGGAATTAACATGTGGATACAATAGTTTTGACAGTGACAAATCAACCATGATTAATCACCATGGTTGATAATAAATGTTTGTTTACCGTTATGTGCGATTTGTGTATCCAGTAAATCAATCCTGTCCAGCTGTGCTTGTTCAGACAAATGTTCAGCCCTCCTTCCTGTCTGTGTTTTTTTTATAATAAGTGGAACAAGTTCACCATTACGTTTCAGCATTGTTGTTTTACGCACAGGGAAGATCCCCTGTGTGTAAAAAGCGCATGCAAAATTTCCCACCCAGCCGAGTCACTTCGATTTCTCTCCTCTTGTGTTGTAATGCTGGTGGCAGCAGCGCACATGCATTTCCTCTCAGCTGAAGAAAGGGGGGGACGTGCTCGGGCGAGCGTACAGTAGGGAGCAGAGATGGAGAACAAACAGTGCCGGTGAAAGGA